>JBBBVM010001019.1:1800000-2067162 GCA_037355625.1 Petunia x hybrida | reverse complement strand
GAGCTTTTCGGAGCTTGATTGAGCATGAATTGGTTGAAGGATGATTGAGGATTGGATTGAGCACGCGAAGGCACGACACGGATACGAATTCGGACCACGGAAGAAGGCGAATTGGTTGGGCGCTGTGGGGCACGTGGCGCGCCCTCCACCGCGCCCCACTGCCCAGCGCGTTTCCCAGCGTGGCGCGCCCCTAAGGCGCCCAAATTGTGGCGTTACTGATGATCTTGGCGCTTTCCGAGGCGCGGGGCGCCCGTTATAGCGCCCCGTGTGCGGTTTTTCACTTCCTATTCCGTCTAGTATTGGGTCTAAGTTATTACTAGGTGTTTGTAAACACTATAAATAGTCTTGTACTTAGTTTTTGAAAGGGAGTTGATACTTTGGAGCAATATTGAGAGCTACATACTCATTGAACAAGGGTTTATTCCTAATCTTTCATGTATTACATCATTTACTTCATTATTACACCAAATTATTGCCTTGTGATTATGAATGTGTGGCTAAACTTTACATTCTAGGGTTAGAGTATTACATGAAGTTTGATTGTTGAAGGTTGATTCCCATTGATTGAATCCCATAACGGGTTGCTTATTCTTTCTTGATTTCACATGTGTAATTGTTAGAGCTCGATAATTATACATCATCCATGGTTTTTGGGTTGAACTCGAAAGAGGAAATCTAATTACGTAATAAGAAAGAATAGAACTAGTTTGTGAACCCGGGCATCGGGGAACCAATTTGCGGGTAGGATAGACATATACTTGCTTGCCTAGTTTAACTCATTACATGAATCTTAATGCGTGCATGTGATTTAACACATAGACATATAGGGATTGAAGTAGCTTGCATAGACTGTGAAGAACTGAAAGGTTTTCACAGTTACATTTACTCTGTCAGTTAGTAACCCGGGATTTAAGAAGTGGAATCAATTGGATGCATCAACTGGATTGTTCGTAACTCTGACCATGTACCGCTCTCTTGATATTGTTAACAACCAAAGTATTTCTCATTGCTTGACTACATTTTTAGCACTTTACTTACTGCACTTTAGTTATAAAAATTCTTACAACCAAGAAAAAGACCTCTGAGTAGTTTGGAGGAATTGTTGTTAGGTATTAGTCTGCTTAGTCCTCGTGGGAACGATATTCGATTTATCACTTTATTACTTGTCGACCGCGTATACTTGCGTGTGCGTTGGGAGCAACATGATACTTTGTATAAAGCTTCAGTCCCATAACAAAATGCTGGGGCTGTGAACAAAACTTGTTCAAAACCCCAGCATTTTGTTATGGGACTGAAGCTTTACATATAAAGTCCCATAACAAAATACTTGGGCTTTGAACAAGTGAACAAGCTGGTGCAATGCAATTCCCGAAGGGGTTGCTAGCACAAACGCGGAAGAACAAACAAGAAAGATAAAGATAGAAGCAAGACAAAACTTGCTTCTTTCGAAAGAACAGTGAGGAACCTGTCTCAAAGCTCAATCAAAAGGGATGCAAGGATCACCTATACTATGCAACAATCCTCAAGAGAACATTGCCTCTTGCAAACTGAATGATCAAGAGGAATGTTCAATCGGACTAACCGAAAGCCACAAGTCCTTAAAAGCCCTCACCGGGGTTTTGCTCACGACGGAGACAAGAAGAAATGTGCTCGGCACTTTCATTCAATTCATCAATATTCAAAAACTAGCTACTTACAATGAAAGGAAACAATGTTTATATAGGAAATACTAAGGGTAAACTAGTAAATAGGTCACAGTTGACCAATAGAAATAAGCCACGCAGGGCTGAGTTAAAATGTGTTCGGCAGACTTTGACTTCGGTAAGCCTTGGCTTCGGTTCTCGATTGTCTGCTCGAACACACACTTGTTGCCTTCGGACGCTCAATTGTCTTCGAGCTCATTGTCTTCGGGCTCAAATCTGAAGATAATGCCTTCGATTCTTGAGCTCGGCCACTCAGCTTCGGAGCAAATTGTTTTCCTTCGGCCAGGCTAAGTGAACGTGCACATCGTGCAGCAGCTTGGCTTGGCTTCTTGTCATCGGTCTCCTCGGTGGATCGATCACTTGATCAGCACGTGATCGGGCTGCATCATCCTCCCCTTCTTGAGAAGATTTCGTCCTCGAAATCAAGCCCTCCTCGTCCTCCGAAGTTGGACCTACAACACAAGGAACTAAGTCAGCAACATTAAAGGTGTTGGACACGTTATACTCACCAGGGAGGTCGATCACGTAGGCATTGTTGTTGATCTTGGTCAACACTTGAAATGGACCATCCCCTCGAGGAGCCAACTTTCCTTTCCTTTGGTTCGGGAAGCGTTCCTTTCGGAAGTGAACCCAAACCCAATCTCCCTTCTTTAATTCCAACTTTTTACGCCCCTTTTTTTTCTTTAAGGCAACCTTTGCATAGGCCTCCTCGAGGTTCTTCTTCACATTTGCATGCAATTCGATCAAGGCAGCTGCTCTTCGAGTACCTTCAAAATCAAGAACAGAATCTCGAGGCAATGGGGTTAAATCAAGTGGAATCAAAAGATTAAAGCCATACACACATTCAAACGGGGTCATGTTGATCATTCTATGCACCGTTCGATTGTATGCGAACTCCATCATGGGCAAACGATCAGCCCAGTTTCCAACCTTCCCTTTGGTCATTGCCCGAAGCAAAGATCCCAAGGTTCGGTTAACTACCTCGGTCTGTCCATCAGTCTGAGGATGGTGAGACGTCGAGAATAGTAGCTTGGTGCCGAGGGCACCCCACAAACATTTCCAAAAATGACTCAAGAACTTCGAGTCTCGATCACTCACAATAGTACGAGGTACACCATGCAATTTTAACACATTAGAAACAAACAATGTAGCTACATGCTGTGCATCATCACACTTTTTGCAAGGAATAAAGTGAGCCATTTTTGAAAAATGGTCAACCACAACGAAGATGCTATCATGTCCTCCCCCCGACCTTGGTAACCCCAAGACAAAGTCCATGGATATATCAACCCAAGGTCGATCAGGCACAGGCAACGGGGTGTACAATCCATGAGGGTTGGACTTCGATTTTGCTTTCTTGCAAACGAGACAAGCATTGCAAAGCTTTTCCACATCTCGTCGCATTTTAGGCCAATGGAACTGCTCGGTCAAGATACCAAGAGTTTTATCGACACCGAAGTGCCCCATTAGTCCACCTGAGTGAGCTTCTCGAACCAAGAGCTCTCTCCACGATGACACTGGCACACAAACCCTCCCATTTTTGAAGAGGTAGCCATCATGCCACTGATATTTCTCAACCTTTCGGCCACTCAAGATTGCGTCTCGAACACATTTCAGCTTGGGATCATCCTCGTACATCGACTTGATGCTTTCGAATCCCATGAGCCTAGAGGCGAGAGTGGTCGCTAAGGCAAATTTCCTTCATAGCGCATCGGCCACAACATTATCTTTTCCCTTTTGTAATGAATTACATAGGGAAAGCTTTCAATGAATTCAACCCACTTGGCATGTCTTCGATTCAATTTCTCCTGACCTCGGAGATGTTTCAAAGACTCATGATCACTTTTGATCACAAACTCTCGAGGCCACAAATAATGCTGCCAATGGGCGAGTGCTCGAACGAGGGCATACAACTCTTTGTCATACGTAGAGTAATTCAAAGTTGCACCCTTAAGCTTTTCGCTAAAGTAAGCGATCGGCTTCGAGTCTTGCATCAGCACTCCTCCGATCCCAACTCCAGACGCATCACACTCGACTTCGAATGCTTTGCCGAAGTCAGGGAGTTGCAACAACGGGGCAGAACAAAGCCTCCGCTTCAACTCTTGGAAAGCCCTCTCTTGGGACTCTCCCCACACAAATGGATTGTCTTTCTTTACCAGCTCGGTTAAAGGAGCTGCCACGGTGCTAAAGTCGCGAACAAACCTTCGGTAAAAGCTAGCTAAGCCATGGAAGCTACGAACTTGTGATACCGAGGTTGGAGTTGGCCATTCTTTGATGGCTTCGACTTTTGATTCGTCGACTTCGACACCATTAGCACTGACAACAAATCCAAGAAAGACTACACGATCGACACCAAAGGCGCATTTCTTGAAGTTGGCATACAACTTCTCTTCTCGAAGCTTTTCAAGTACTTGCCTTAGGTTGTCGACATGTTCATCCACAGTTCTGCTATAAACAAGTATGTCATCGAAATAAACGACAACAAACTTATTTATGAACGGTTTGAGCACATGGTTCATCAGTCGCATGAATGTGCTCGGTGCATTGGATAAGCCAAAAGGCATCACCAACCATTCATAGAGACCGAATTTGGTCTTGAATGCGGTTTTCCACTCGTCCCCGGGTTTCATTCGGATCTGGTGGTAACCGGACCTGAGGTCTATCTTCGAAAAGCATGAAGAACCACTTAACTCATCTAGCATGTCATCTAATCGAGGGATAGGATGACGATACTTTACCGTTATTTTGTTGTTGACTGCTCGACAGTCAACACACATTCGCCATGTTCCATCCTTCTTCGGGACAAGGATAACAGGAACGGCGCAAGGACTCAAGCTCTCACGAACGAGGCCCTTGTTCAGCAGTTCATCAACCTGCCGTTGGAGCTCTTTGGTGTCTTCGGGATTACACCGGTATGCAGGTTTGTTAGGGATTTGAGACCCTGGTACGAAGTCAATTTGGTGCTCGATTCCTCTCAACGGAGGTAATCCACCTGGCATTTCCTCGGGAAACATGTCCTCGAAGTCCTGCAAAACTTTGCGAACAAACAAAGGCAAAGGGTTATCATTAGAAAAATCATCATTAGAGTTTAGAAAGATACCCTTGTGCACGAGGCAAATCATCATCTGACCGTGGTCGTTGCCTCGTAAGATCTCACCGGGTTGCATGATTGCACAAATTCCTTTCACTTCGATCGGTGAGTTTGTTTCTTCGGGCCCCAATTTTGCTCCTATCGGAAGCTTAGCTTTGGCCGCTTCTTTCAATTCTTTCATTCGTTTATAGTCCTCGGTGACTTGTTTTGGAGACAAGGGTTTGAGCATGAAACTCTTCCCGTCGAGCTTCACAGTGTAAGTGTTGGATCTGCCATTGTGAACAGCTGTTCGGTCATACTGCCATGGTCGACCCAATAGCAAATGACAAGCTTGCATCGGAACCACATCGAATATCATCTCATCTTGATACTCTCCGATTTTGAACTTGATCCACACCCGTTTGACAACTCTCAATTCTCCACACTCATTCAGCCATTGTAACTTGTAAGGGTGGGGATGCTTCATCGTAGGTAATCCCATTTGTGAAACCAAAGTTTGGCTCACTACATTGGCACAACTACCGGAATCAATGATCATCGAACACACCTTTCCCCTCACTCGACATCGGGCATGAAAGAGGTTTTCTCTTTGGTTTTCCTCTTCTTCAAGAGTCATGCAGCTCAAATTCCTTCGAACCACAAGAAACATTTCCGGATGATCAGCTTCGGCAGCCTCATGATCATCATCAACTCCAGCTCGATCAGTCTCCTCGATAATTTCCTCCTCGGTGTCACTCGCTTGCTCATGGACGGTTCCATCTTCGAGCAGAAGCATAACTTTGCGAGTTGGACACTCTTTTGCCATGTGACCATAACCTTTGCATTTGTGACACTGAATATTTGAAGCACTAGGAGAGTTGAGTTGAACTTTACCTCCCACTTCTCTTGGTTGGTTAACGGTCACACCTCTTTCGAAGGATCTCTTCGAATCTCGAACAGCGTTAGCACTTGCTTGGTTTGGACTCTTCCATTCTTTACTTCGGTTCAAAGGAGTAGAAGTAGTGACTCCTCGATACCGGTTTGCCTTATCGTCCTTCACCAATTTTTCAGCTTCGGTGGCAGCATCAAACACACCTTCCAACGTGTGGTACACGTGGAGTCTCAACTGAGATGACACGTCCCTAGCCAAGCCATTTTTGAATCTGATAATGGCTTGCTCTTCGTCTTCGACCAGATCAAGATTCAATCGAACCTTTTCGAACTCATCGTGGTACTCTTGGACTGACTTGGACCCTTGCTTTAACTCATAGAGCTTTTGCATTTGAGTCTGCCTGTACTTGGCACTCAAATACTTACCATCCATCGCTCTCATCAACTGTGGCCAGGTAGTGACTACTGGATAGTCATTCCTTCGTCTATGCCTCTTGTCAGATTCCCACCATGTTGATGCATAAGCTTCGAACGAAGCAATGGCATGGGCAGCTTTTCTCTCATCGGTCATCTCATTGGTTTCAAAGATGCGCTCCATTTTAAGCTTCCATTCAAGATACTCATCGGGATCACTAGTTCCTTTAAAGGGTGGAATAGTGATCTTGACACTGTTCAGGTTTGAGTCTCGAACACCACGAACCTGTTCGAGAAACTCATTTTCTCGATCATCAGCCTCACGCCCAATATTTCTTTCAACATTTGCGCCTCGGCCTCGACCTCGGAAATTTCCACGTCCTCGGTGAGCTTGCCTTCGTTGAGCGAATGGCGGCTCACGCTCATATTCGTCCTCGGGAAATTCCTCCTCATCAACCTCTTCGGTTACAGCTCCAAGATCTCTTCGGGTCCTTGGAAGTGGTAACCTCTCTCCTCGGGGAATGCCCAAGTTTTGATTTCCAGCTTGGGGATTGCCCAAGTTTTGTTGTGCTTGGGGATTGCCCAAGTTAAGCTCTCTTCGAATTGCTTCACTCGTCAACTGATGTTGTCGAAGAAGCTCAGCATACAGCTCAGGTTTCATCGGAGTGGATTCGCTTGTTCCAGCGCCGGACCCATGCATGGCCACGGACGCACTTCCCTGCTCGAGGTTAGCTACTCGAGCACTCACTCCTCTTACATCGGCACTGACACTTTGTATCGCAGCCATGAGATCGGCTAACGACAATTCAGGCTTTTCAATGCTTTTGCCATCGTTTCCAGCCATGGTTCCTGCACAAGTCAAAGATCAAACAAATGTTAGGGTTAGAAATCACCTCACACACTCCCTCACCTTTGATGGGTGGCACTCGGGTCCACTCAATTTATGGGTTCGGTTTTTGATCACTCAAGGACTTGTTAACAGTGGCTCGTCTGATTGATCGGTCCTCTAAGATCCTTCAAGTTCGACAATAGTCACTGCCTCTTCGGGAAGAGTGAAGTGATGTTCGACTCGATGGAACGGACGCTTTTTAAACTGAGCTCGGGGAGTCAAAAGAATTTCTACGATAGTTCGGACTTCGGTCACCCCTTCGCACGAATTCTTATCAGCTTAAAAGAGTTAGTACGACCTTGAGTAGGACAATTACTCAAAAGATCCACCAACTAGAATTTTGACACGAAAGAAAGTGAGAACCTAGGAGAATCTACCCTTTTGATTCCCTTTTGGAATCTTTTTCGATCACACCCACTCCTGTCCGTACAAAAGTGGTCCCTCCTTGGTACGGATAGGGTTTTACCTTATCCACTTTCCTTTTTTCAGCCGACAACTTTCACCTGGGGGTTTTGATGTTAAAATTTTTAACCCCTTCCTTCTTCAATGGAACAGTGACCTTGCTCCGGCGTACGGACGCAACAACTTCGGTTCACTGACCACGAAATTCAACAGATCTGAGTTGCTCTTTCAACTCCGGTTCCAAACAACAACGGAGGAAATCAAACGAAGTTCTTCGAGCTAAGATCCAGCTCGTTCGAGTCGTACACTGTTACGATTTTGTAACAAGTTTCCGGTGTACGGACAACGTTTCCAACTTAAGAACTTCGATTTTAAGCAATAAACAAACCCAAATCACTCAAGAACCACCAACCTTCATCGGTCTCCACCAACACGGCTGGGGTTTGATTTCCAGTCACCAAGGAAGCTCAAAAACAGTCCAAAATTCACCAAGAAACCCTAGTCACGAAATCAGTACGTCGGGTATTCGTTGGAATCAGAACTCGATGGTGAACAAGAATCCAAGATTGTTTTTCCCAAACAACCAACAATCAAACACAATTTTTGAATTTTCTTTTAACACTTTTTTTTTTTTTTTGTAAGAACACCAACAGTAACAAACAAAACAGGAACACGAAACGGAAACAAAGACACAAAACGCACGAAAATAGAGATAACGTGAACAGGATTTGGGGTTGTAGAAACAAGCCCAAACCGTGCTCTGATACCAAGATGGTGCAATGCAATTCCCGAAGGGGTTGCTAGCACAAACGCGGAAGAACAAACAAGAAAGATAAAGATAGAAGCGAGACAAAACTTGCTTCTTTCGAAAGAACAGTGAGGAACCTGTCTCAAAGCTCAATCAAAAGGGATGCAAGGATCACCTATACTATGCAACAATCCTCAAGAGAACATTGCCTCTTGCAAACTGAATGATCAAGAGGAATGTTCAATCGGACTAACCGAAAGCCACAAGTCCTTAAAAGCCCTCACCGGGGTTTTGCTCACGACGGAGACAAGAAGAAATGTGCTCGGCACTTTCATTCAATTCATCAATATTCAAAAACTAGCTACTTACAATGAAAGGAAACAGTGTTTATATAGGAAATACTAAGGGTAAACTAGTAAATAGGTCACAGTTGACCAATAGAAATAAGCCACGCAGGGCTGAGTTAAAATGTGTTCGGCAAACTTTGACTTCGGTAAGCCTTGGCTTCGGTTCTCGATTGTCTGCTCGAACACACACTTGTTGCCTTCGGACGCTCAATTGTCTTCGAGCTCATTGTCTTCGGGCTCAAATCTGAAGATAATGCCTTCGATTCTTGAGCTCGGCCACTCAGCTTCGGAGCAAATTGTTTTCCTTCGGCCAGGCTAAGTGAACGTGCACATCGTGCAGCAGCTTGGCTTGGCTTCTTGTCATCGGTCTCCTCGGTGGATCGATCACTTGATCAGCACGTGATCGGGCTGCATCACAAGCTTTGTTCAAAGCCCCAGTATTTTGTTATGGGACTAGTCTGGGGTATTTTTCCAACACTAATGGAGCTTAAGTGTGCGCACAAATTTTTGGCTATTATTCAATGAATTTGGAAACGGTGGATAGTCCTCAATAAGCGCGTTAAAAAATGGCTATCAAAATTTCCCGTTTAAACAAGCTAATAAGTAATTGCATAAGAAAAACTTAAATACATTTAATTATATGTTAGTACTAGTAGATACTTCAAATCAAAACAAATATTAGTTGAGTGTACTCATTGACCACAAAGCACTTGTGAATGCAATGTTCAATGCATTCACGAATCGCATAAAATCTTTCTCCACCTTTACATGGGATTACTGTTAGCAGAAGCATGGCAAATAACTAGGGGACTTTCATAGCCTCTAAAAAACTTGTGCGAAATTTAGTTGGAAAAAGAAAAGAGAGAGGTTAAAGGTTGCCAAAATAGGAAGAAGCGTCTCAAAATTGGTTGTTGCTGCAAACAACCAAAATCAGAAATATTTACTGTAAGTCACATGACTTTACACTGCCCCCACCACCCATCCACGCAAAGAAAAAGAAAAATATATCTTTGATGTTTCTCGTCTTCCCCCTATTATGTTTGTCCCAAGATTCATGCCATTGTACATATACTGTCTTCCCTTTGTAGTCCTTAATCTTTTGAAAAAAAAAAAAAAAAAAAAAAAAAAAAAAAAAACAGTGCTGAAAAGAAGAAATACAAGATTGGTAAAATATTACGTACCCGGAAATCAATTTTCCCAAGCAACCATGTTACCATGTACAACTGACTTGTTATTTCGTTCCACGAGCAGACAGAAGGGGCTTTGTCTTTTCCCTACATTCACTCAAATTTTCCCTACACTTGTTGATGTTTCTTTTTTCTATTTCTTTTTTATTAGAAAAGACGACAAATGATAAAACGAAATATGTCTAGAAGTGAACCCCATTGCTGCGGATGATCTAACTCGTCAGTCACGTTTAATGATTACAACTCTTATAGTACTTCCTCACGTTCCAAAATTGGATGACACTATTTCCTTATTAGTCTATTTAAAAAAGAATGGTACAATGTTAAATTTGAAAATATTTTTTAGTTGAAACTACTATTTTATTCTTAATGAAATGTTTTATAGCCATATATTTTATGTAGAAAAGAATATTTTGGACCATAAGTTCCAAAAGTCCTACCACATTTCTTAAACTCCGCTCCAAGTCAAATTATGACAACTATTTTGGAATGGAGGGAGTACTACTTATGGAAAAGTATATTTAAGAATCTCGAATCCAAATTAAAAAAAATAATAAAGCAATGTGAAATGGCTTAGTACATCATAAACCTCTCTAACAATCCTTGCACATCTATTAATTAATCAGGGACAAAATTAAATGTTTAACATAATTCGGAGAGATAGAGCTCAGCTAGCAGGCTCAACGAGTCTAAGAGCCTGTTTGGCCAAGCTTTTAAAAACTGCTTATTTTTAGAAGTGCTTTTCTTCCAAAGTGCTTTTTGTAAAAGTACTTTTAGAGAAAAGCAGTTTGTGTTTGGCCAACTCATTTGAGAAACACTTTTGCCAATAGTTAGAGTAATAATTTGTGTTTGGCCAAACTTTTAAAAAAGTACTTTTGAGTGTCAATTTACGAGTATGGACATTTAAAGATTCACTTTACAGAACACTATATTTAATTTTATTATTAATTTAAAAAAATTCAAAATACATCATACAGAATTGAATATTCTAATTCCATACCTTAAAAAAAGATGTTATTGGATTAAATATTTCTAATAATAATGATGTAGGTGTACGTAGAAAAAATAAGGAAACAAAAATAACGTACTATTTTTATATTATAATCATTTGGTTAAAATAAATAAAGGTAATTAGGTATATAACTATTTCTAGTAAGGATATTTTTGGAATGCTAGAAATTAAAAACAGCTTCTGTTTCTCCTCAAAAGCACTTTTGGGGAAAAGCTACTTTTACCAGCTTTTTTCCCACAGCAGAAAAACAGCTTCTGCTGCCACTCAAAAGCACTTATTTTTCTCCTAAAAGCTTGGCCAAACACCTCAAATTTTCAAAATAAGCACTTTTGGTGAAAAATAAGCACTTTTGGCTCCCCAGAAGCTTGGCCAAACAGGCTCTAAAGAGTTGGCCGCATGCAATAAATATTTCTCGTCTGCCTAGTGAGCTAATTCTTTCTGCAAATAGAAAAAATCATCTAACTACTTTTAAAGGTGCAAAGGGGTACAAAATTTAGAGATTGACCTAACAAATGCCATATAATGTGGAGTAATAATTCTAGAAAAGTCCTGAGCAATAGGAATAAAATATACACTAGTAGTTACTAGAAAGAAATTGTTATGAAACGGATTTACTAAAGATCGACTCTAATACAATGTGATAGAATAGTGGTGTACTTTCTTACCGTACGAATTATCCTGATTCGATCAAAAGTCTATTCACTCTTTACCTGTCTTTCTCACTATTCGTTGGCTCTCCCTCACCAGTGGAAAAATAAAAAGAAAAAAGAACCTAGAACCCCCTGTGATTGGTGGGTCTGGAATAGTCAGTCACTATACTACAGCGATTTCATTACTTGGGTCTAGGACCTTTAAAAGAAGGGCGACTTCTCTAATTTCGATTTTAACCATAATCTCAGGACTTGCCATTCTACAAATTTTCAGATTGTTGTATAGTTTAATGCATGTTGCAATGCTATCTCCTCCAAAAATAAACAATAGTATAAACGACATAAAATGAATTAAAAGTTCTTTTGATTCCAGCCTCTCGCATTGAAGTCTAATATGAAGATTGAGGACTGTAAATTAAATTAGGTGACGGAATGAACGCAGTGATAACTTTTTCTTACGGCCCACAATGCCTAATTGGCGTTTATTGGGGAACTCTTAGGTAATATAGACTCCTATGTTTTCTTATGCCTACTCAATAGGATAGATTAGTACAGATTTGGAAAAAAAAAAAATCCTAAAAGATTTGTAGGTTGAATAATTTGGAATTAATGTAAACACGAGACAGTTTAAAACTTTTACACCAGGTATACTTTTGACTGATTATATTAGGGTGGCCATTATATATTTTTAAATTACCAAATTACGAATAGCATATACATAACATGCCCTTTTAAATATTGATACAAAAAATAATACATTATTAATGTGTAGAGGTTAAACTTGACAATCAGATAAATGAGGCTAGGTAAAATCAAATCAAGTACGATTTGCAATATAAAAAATGCTACCGCCCACGCATGCACCACTAGCAAAATTTATCGTTAAAGATAGTGGTGCTTTTTAGTTTTTTTCGTGTTTAGTTGGTCAAAACTTTTGTATAGAACAAAATTAAGTCCTTTTTTTGGGTAATAAACCTGTGAAATTACCATTAAACCATCAAACGCTTACATACTATAAGCACCTGACCCTCGACTAGTCAAGAGCATCAGGCTCAGAATTCTACCATACACAGTATGAAATACTAACCAAAAAACTTGACTAAACAAGACTGGACTAAAGTATCTTATTAAGCCTGCTCATCCTAGCTTTCTTTAAATTAGCTAACAAACTGACTCTTTTTCCTGTATCTCTGACTGTATCCGTTGCACTACTATACTATTTACAGTGTGGTGTCCCCTGAATATGCTCGAGTTCCTAGCTTCCCATACATGATACACATAAGCCTCTATGACAGCTACTACCACCTCCTTTTTAAAAATTGACCAGTACTTCTTCTTGATCCTAGAAATGTGTAGTGGTAAGCTTGTAGTCTGATTCCCAATGCTAACCAAACTTGCCAATGCATTCCATAACTGGGATGTCCACCCACATCAGCTATATAAATATTGTAGATTTTCAATGACTCTAGTGTTTCACAATACATATCCTATATGCTCTCATTGCATCCCAAACCTTAGTAGCCTCTCATTTGTCAATAGTCTGTCCTGAACTGCTAACCACAGGACAAATATGTGCCTTGGCAACATGACCCTATTCCATATCATATCTGTTATGTCCTATTTCTGTGTCTCACCTTTTAGCTTATCATAACTCATTGAGACTGAGTAGGAACCACTAGGTGTTAAGCAATATCTACCCTGTTCATGCCAGCTATGCATTACTAGTTTGATGCTATTTAGTTTCCTCCAATACAAGCTGTTATTTGCTTGGTGAGTGTGGCTCCCGATATCCAGGTTTCTTCTAATATAAATGTCATGAATCCATTTTACCCAAAGTGTATCTTTCTTCTCATTTAACAACCATATGTACTTCCCTACCAGTGCAATATTCCAGAGTTTGCAATCTTTAATATTCAGTCCCCCTTTCTTCTTAGCTAAGCATATCTTCCCCCAAGATATAGTGGCACTTTTCTCTTCTCTTGGTTGCTTCCCCCAAGTAGTCTCTGCACTTCCTGTCAGCCTCTTTCAGAATACTTTGAGGCAAGATGAATACATACCCCCAGAAATTATGCAATGAGAACAAAACTGCATTCATAATCTGCAACCTCCCAGCATAGGATATGTATCTTAATGCTGTTGTATTTATTCTAGTACTTATCTTTTCAACCAGCTGATGAAACTCTAACTTAGACCATTTCTTTGAAGATAGTGGCAAACTCAAGTATCTAATAGGAAAATGACCTTGAGCAAAGCCTGTTATGTTCAGTAGCTGCTGTTTCTTTTCTTCATCTATCCCAGCTATGAATATGCTTGATTTGTCTAGGTTGGCAACCAGACATGTAGTCTCTGTGAAGCTATATAATGCTTCCATCATCCTCAATATAGATGTATCATCTGCCTTGCAAAAAATTATCAGGTCATCAGCAAAAATAAGATGTGTTATTTTGGTTCTTTTGCACATTGGGTGGAATTTAAATCTAGGCTGCTTACACTTGTTATCCAGTATTCTTGAGAGGTACTCCATCACTAGTACAAACAGCAAAGTAGAAATGGGATCTCCCTACCTGAGGCCCTCTTACTTTCAAAGTACCCATGCCCTTCTCCAATTACCTTAATTGTGAATTTTGTAGTGGTAACACAAGTCATTATATTTCTCACTACCTCCAAAAGAAAACCATATTCCAGAAGCATCTCCTCCAGAAACTCCCATCTTACCATGTCATATTCTTTCCTCAAATCAATCTTCATTGAGCACCTAGGGCTTGTCTTCCTGTTGTAATGTCTCAGTAGATAATGACAGATAAGCACATTTTAGACCAGTGACATGTCTTTGACAAATGCTGCTTGTGTGTTACTCACCAGAGATGGTAACACTGCCTCAACCTCTTACACTTCATTGAGATGCAATCGTATACTACATTGCAATAAGATATTGGCCTGAACTGGCATGCATTGATGGGGTTAGCCACTTTTGGTATTAGAGCTATCAGAGTTGCATTCACCTGCTTGAGTAGTTGATCATTGCAAAAAAATTCCAGCATTGCTTCACTTACATCCCCTCATATTATGTCCCATGTTGCTCTAAAGAATCCACTTCCATGCCCATCATGGCCTGGACTTTTTGTACCCCAACCCCCACCCTATCCCTGCCTAATCTCACCTCTACCACCAGTCCCTTCCATCCTCCTCTACCTCCTCACCCAAGACAACCCTACCCCTGCCCTCACCCCCACCCCACATCCCACATCCCACTCGCCTATCCCAATCCTGAAAAACTCGCCCGCACCTCTAACCCTTTCACAACAACCAGTGGCGTACGTATGATTTTTTGTTAGTGATGTCAGAATCTAGCTTAAAAAAAGAAATCTTGAAATAGGTCGTCATTGGAGAGATTCGAACTTGGGACTACAATGTTGAAACATATATGCCTACACCAACTCACCTACTAATTCTTTTATTTTAGTGGTGTCATTCTTTATTTTTATAGGCAGTTTTCTATTTTTTCTTTATTATTATATTTAATTTTTTTAACAAAATTTTTGATCAAGTGGTGTCGGATAATCACGGTGGCTAAGGGAGTAAATCCGCCCCTAACAACAACGACATATCCAGTATTATTCCACAAGTGGAATATGAGGAATGTGAAATGTGCACAGACTCTATCCTTATCAAGGTGAAGAGCATGTTTCCAATAGACCATAGGCTAAATAAGAACTATGATAAAAATACCATGATAAAAATACCATGATAAAGAAAATACTAACATAAAAATATTTTTGGGCACAAGTTTGAACAAAAAAACAAGATAAAAATACCATGATAAAGAAAATACTAACATAAAAACTAAAGATAACAGAGGTAAACAACAACCAGCAAACACCAATAAGAATAAAAAGAAAGAATGAGATATAAATAATATATGTTCAAATAATACTAATGCTAATATGATATAAATCGATTGACTACTATAAAACTATCTACCCTAATTCTCGACCTCCATGTTAAACTATATATCTAAGGTCATGTTCCCGGCAAGGGAGGACCTACACCCATTGAAGAGTTATCAATTGATACCCCTTTGTCGAAAACTTACACCATGGGTATAGATAAAAATAATATTTTTATATGGTTATATACAAGTTTTGAGCCCCCTTAGCAACGAAAGATTCTTTAACTTGGTGCTGAACGGGTATCAAATTAATGATTTTAGGTTCTTAGTCCGGGTCTCATGTACAATAACAATACTTTCTGAGTCCCTTAGGCAATAATTCTACGCCCGCCACTAGTACTCGGTGATCTGGAGATGAGTCATGTCAGATGAGTCATGTCATGTCATGTCTAATCACCTCGCCCAATTATTCTTTAGTATATCTCTACCTCTCCATAGATCTATCCCTTCCAACCCCTTCGCACCTCCTCAGTAAAGCATATGTCTCATCCTCTTTAGATGTACGAACCATCGTCCTCACTTCTTGCATTTTATCCACCACTGAGACCACTCTCACCTTGTCACATATGACATCGTTCCTAATTTTATTTGTTCTAGTATGCTCATACATCCATCTAAGCATTCTCATCTCAGGTATGCTCATTTTTTTAATGTGTGTGTTCTTTACTGGCCAACACTCTGATCCCTACAACATAGATGGTCTAATGACACCTCCACAGAACTTACCTTTAAGCCTAGGTGACACTTTCTTACTGCATATTATACCGGAAGTGAGCCTCCACTTCATACATCCTGCCCCTATATGATATATGGCATACGCGTCAATTTCTCCATTATCTTTGAAAAATTGAGCCAAGATACTTGAAGCTTGATTTGTTGGGATAACTTGTGCATCAACTATTGCTTCCCCCTATGCTCTTATGATGCATCGCTAAACTTGCACTCTATGTACTTTATTTTTGTCCTGCTCAGTATGATATCTTTAGACTCCTGATTCTGTCTCCAAACCTCTAGTTCATCATTATCTCTGCCGCATGTCTCGTCAACCAAGACTATATTGTTTATACCTAAAATTGGACGTCTAGGTAAAACACTTAACTTTTTGAATGGGTCATAAGAAATACGGTAAAATACGGTGGAAAAGTAAGTAAATAGAGAGGAATAGACAAGAAGTAAAGAGTTTTATTCCTTTAGAATAGTCGGATTCAGTAGTGAATTGTTTGATGTGCAATACAGTGTAAGGATGAGTATTTATAGTAGTGATTTTCTAGTCCTAATTATGGCAAAATACAAAGACTAATGAGGCTTATAGTCCTATAAAATCAAGGCGGTGGTATATACGAAACCTTAACTAGGAGACTGTAACCCTAAGGCGGCAGGATTTATGCCTTGCGCTCTACGCCCGTACCGCCTGAACAGTCTTAACTCATAGAACAGACGTGTATCCTTTGTGCCTGGTGACTTGTAGGATAAGTCTATTTTTTCCAGCTGGACTCTTATCCCTATAATGATATGTGGCATATTTTTGCCCACACAGTCAGTCCCCCACTTGCTAAGTGCTGATGCAAGCAGTCAAAAAGTGAAAGCGATGTGAAAGATATCGCACTGACTCCTTGAAACCCGCAGTCTCTTTGACCAAGAATGATGCTGATTTATTCGAGAACTCCGCGGGTCTTCATCTAATTGGTTGATGTCGATTCCATGTACCTTTCCAAGAATGCTTTTTGCTGCGCCGAATCGTTTCATATCTCAAGCCATTATTACGCTTAACCATTTTGTGATCCGTTCTTATCGCTTCCAGCCTATAAATAAGGGCTTCATGAATCACAAAATTTATTCAGAAAAATACTTCATCTTCTTCAAAGTTCCTCATGAAAGAATGGCTCTTTTATCTTCAAAAATATTTGCCTTTGATCTTGGTTTGACATTTTCTGAAAAAATCCTTCATTCTGAATGGATGGCTTATGAGAAAATTATATGGAAGAGACCATCTACAATTTTCTTCTTCTCTTCCTCCATATGTGATTGGATGAATGGAGTTCTCCGAGTCATAAAGTTTGATCGGGATCCTAATGACGCTCTTCGGAATGTCTTAATTGTGACATGCACACTAGTTACAGCGTGCTCTAGCTGCTGTGATATTCCTCTTATCATGCGGGGTTTGCCAGCAGAAGAATGCCATCCCAGTGGGGCTCCTACATCTACTCGTCTTTTGGTTGCCGAAGGCCATAGTGCCGGAAGAACCTCTATTTTAACGAGGAGTGCATCCCTGGGATATCCTCTCCTTTTTTGGCAGTTAGTACCCAAGAACATTCTCCATACCAATAGCGTTCAGGGTGGCTGTATAGCTCTGCCCTGTTCTGCACTTTTGCATATTGATCTGCTTCCAATTGCTCGGGAAAAGGGGAAACACGATGTTCCTGCGGTCGCCGAGGATTTATTATTAGAATCTCTCCAACTAAATCCAAGTGAAGTCTTGGACAGCGTTATGCTTCCTCCGACTTTCTGCTGAGGGATTCCTCAGTTGGACTGGCTTTTCCAACCCCAGCGACGCAGAATCACAAAGATGTTGCTGCTTGGGTTATCAAGGTTGAAATTTTTCCTTTCAAGTGCCGAGAGAGTCTTCGATGCAAGTGCTATAATCCAGACAAAGAGTCTCTGGCCGTGAAAATTCGGAGGAACTTGCAAATTTAGTCTTCCCTTTCCATTTTTTTCTACAGTTGTTACGGACAATATTGTATTCAAGAAGAACTAATTGTATATTATGAGCCTATGGGTTGATTGTTATTAATGAAATAAATGTCCATTGATGTTTTATGTGTTCTTGTATAGTTTAAGCAGCATGTTTTTGTGTACCATTTAGGGCCAATGTCTGTAAAAGACAGGCATGCACACTGAAGGCCACTTCATTTGTATCAAGAATCGATGGCTAATATTGTGCCTGTGATAGACGGCTGTTTTGTACCCATAATGAGACGACTTCAGCCCGTGTGGGAATGAGGCATTTTGACGTTTCGATTCAGAATGCAGTTGCTTGTTTACTCGAGTATTTTAAGACTTTCTGGCAATATGCAGGCGAAAATTTTGTTGAATTGACGAGTTCAACTTACGAAAAATGCCTGGTAGCTAAGCTAGACGTGTTCTAGCTCTAAGCGAGTAGTTTACCCTACTTTTTGTAGCAAAAAATTGGTGTCTTACTTCAACTTAGGTCTTGCCGGGGCTATTAATAGTTGGATCGCAGATGGATTTGAATTATAATTGTAAAACTGACTAAGTAAAATAGTAGTTTTATTGATAAATAAGGTGTTGGGCCGTGTGAAACATAAAGAACGGGGCTAAGGGCCCGTTATGAGATAATGATTATTAAAGAAACAAGAAAGGAGAAAATACATGTCTCAAGTATATTGGCTTAGTTAGCCTTTCAAGAATAGTACTTTTTGAGCCATGAGATGTTCTAATTGTTTGGAATGGCTGTTCCTTTCAAGTCTTTAAAAACATACGCACCTTTTCCAGCTATGCCTCGGACTCTGTAAGGTCCTTCTCAGTTTGGAGCCAACTTGCCTGCCCTAACCTCCTTGGTGCTTTGAGTAACTTCGCGAAGGACGAGATCTCCTATGTTAAAATAACGTAGGTTAGCCCTCGCATTGTAATACTGCTCCACACATTGCTTCTGTACTGCGAGTTGTGTGGTTGCTATATCCCGTCGCTCGTCCAAGGTATCAAGTGAAGCTTTCAAAGCCTCGTTGTTCGACTCCTCCTCGGCAAACGACCGCCGCAGGCTGGATTCTACGATCATTAAAGGAATCATTGCTTCCGTTCTGTATGTTAATAAGAATGGAGTTTCCCCCATGATGGTTTTGTATATAGTACGGTAGGCCTATAAAACTCCTGGCAGTTCGTCCGGCCACTTCCCCTTAGCTTCCTTGAGTCATTTCTGTAGGTTTTCAATGATTGTTTTGTTGGAAGATTCAGCTTGGTCATTGACCGAAGGATGATAGGGCATTGAGGTCATTCTCTTTACATCTTGTCGCCTATCAACTGAGGCCCATGGTCGCAAGTGATTTCTGCTGGGATGCCGAAGCGGCACATGATGTTCTTCCATATAAATTGTATCACCTCCTGCTCTTTGACTCGAGCATAGGCCGCAACTTCGACTCGTTTGATGATATAGTCTGTCATAATAAGTAAAAACCTAACACCACCAGGTGCTTTTGGCATGGGTCCCACAATATCCATTCCCCATTTCATGAAAGGCCAAGGAGATATTACTGAATATAACAACTCTGCTGGCTGATGAAGTATATGGAAAAATCGCTTGCAACTGTCACATGCACGGACGAACTTGCTCGCATCATCTTCTATTCGGGGCTAGAAGTAGCCCGCCCTGATCAATTTGTGAGCTAGAGATCGTCCGCCGGAGTGGTTTCCGCATTGCCCCTCATGAATCTCCCTCAACGCGTAATCAACTAGAGAAAGGAACTTTGTGGCTACATTGCCCCTCATGAATCCTCGTAGAACACCTACAATTGCCTGGGCTCCACAGTGAGTGTCAAATTGTTTATGCGTAAAATTGGACGTCTAGGTAAAATACTTAAATTTATAAATGGGTCATAAGCAATACGGTAAAATACGATTGAAAAGTAAGTAAATAAAGAGAAAAATAATAGACAAGAAAGTAAAGAGTTTTATTCCTTGAGAACAGCCGAATTCATTGATGAATAGCTTTATGTACAATCAATGTAAGGAGGGATATTTATAGTAATGATTACCCAGTCCTAATTACGGTAAAATATAAAGACTAATGAGGCCCATAACTCAAGGCGATGGTATATACGAAACCCTAACTAGGAGACTGTAACCCTAAGGTGGCGGGATGTGTGCCTTGCGCCTTATGCCCGTACCACCTGAATGGTCGTAACTCGTAGAATAAACGTGTATCCTTTGTGCCCAGTAACTTATAAGATAAGTCTAGTCTCGCCAGCTGAACTCGTATCCCCGTAATAATAGGTGGTGTATTTTTTGCCCACACATATATCATCTGCAAATTACAAACACCACAGTATCTTCATTTGAATACTTGTATTAATTCGTCTATTACCAAAGCAAATAAAAAAGGCTAAGTTCCGACCCTTGATATAACCCCATCCCTCGACTGAAAAATCTTCTGAGTCTTCTCCTATCGTCCTCACTCTTGTTTTAGCTCCATCTTACACGTCTTTAATCGCATTTTAGTATGCCACCGGTACGCCTTTAGACTTAAGCTCCTTCACCTTCCACCCAATAGTGTTTGGCTAAATCATGTATAAATATTTTGGGACTACATTTATTTATTATCAAAATATATCAAAAAATAAGTAAAAAAATCATTTATTTTCTTAGGAGAACATCTTTCCTCCGGAAAACACGATCCATTTGATTATGATCAGTTAGTTGACACTTGACAGCAAATGTTTGGTTAGCCACTATTGCTCCAGATATTTTGTACTACAAGACAAGCTCTTCATTAACAACCCTTTGCTATCACTAGGTAAAAATGGAGCAAGCTAGGTTTTTGACATTTTTAGATAATTAGGATCCTCTTTGCAATTCTTGATCTTGTCTAATGCACCAAACCCCATTTGGTATGAGTTCTAAACAAATCTTCCATTGGCAAGCTCTTATTAATTAAACTCCTAAAAGAAATTACATATGATGGCTGAATTAGCCCATGCATGCTTTTTTTTAAAAGAAAAAAATATCCTTGACAAAAATCTTGAGCAAATGAGTACTCTTTTGATGTAAGCCTTTGTCTTTAAACAATTAATAAAATGGTCCCAAAATATTGGTTGGCTGCTACTATCAAACTTTGTTATGTCTTCCCTCAAATGAACAGAAACTATCTGAAATTTGGAGCTTTTGAATTCATTGAACCTAATTGTTGGACCACTTATTTCACTTTATCAACTTGAAAGGTCATTTCCTCCCCTTTAATTCAACATCTCATGAAATAAATTACTAGTGGGGCTGTGGTCAGGTTTCTTTTACCCCAAAAGAGAAGGTAACAAAGTTTCTTACAACTACAAGAAAAGAGTGTTTTAGGAAATAATTATGTAGACACTCAATAGAGGATTTTTCATGCTAAAAAATAAAAGAATGAAGCAAAAAAAGAATTATTACGTTACTATATTCTTGCAAGAGGAGATCCAAGATTGAGCATTTCACTCAGCTTCTACATTTATAAGGGATAAGGGAATTTTTATAGTACCATTTACTTTATTATTGCTACCCCACTTTTGCTTATTTTCCTATTCATTATACATAACATAATTCACCTCATACCAAGGAGACATACATATCCTTATGACCTCTCCATTTTCTTGAAAAGTATAGTAAAAAAATGGGGAGAGGGAGAGTGGAGCTAAAGAGAATAGAGAACAAGATCAACAGACAAGTGACATTTTCTAAGAGAAGGAATGGTTTGTTGAAGAAAGCTTATGAACTTTCAGTGCTTTGTGATGCTGAAGTTGCTCTCATCATCTTCTCCAGTCGTGGAAAGCTTTATGAGTTTGGCAATGCAGGGTATTAATATATGTATAATTATATGTATATTTGTGTTTACGATGAATGTGTCTCAAGTTTGCTTTGTATGGATTTTACTAGCTAATTCTTGATATGTGTTTCTTCTAAACTAGAAAAAAAAGATTACAACTTTAAGTTTGTTTTCACATAGAGGTTTTTGTGTGTGTGTGTGTGTGTGTGTGTTTTTTTTTTGTTTTTTTGGTTATGTGGGCTGACACATTTTTGGAGAACTACATCTATATACTTGTGTGTGCTAAATTGGTATTGGCTTTTGTTGCACTTTACACGAGCACCAACTTATTTTTATCTATTGTGTATCTTATAAAGTGAAGTTAGTTTGTGATGATCTCAGATTTGGATCTCTCTTGAGTATTCTTTCTTTTCTCAGTTGTATGTTTGATCCAAATGTGATGGATGATCTATTGTGTATAGCTAGGTTCACCAATGGGGAATTGACACGTTTTACTATATGTTTTAGAGCTTCCATAACAAAACATAAAATAAAATCAGAGATAGGACTACTGACTAAGGTTGTTGTTGTAGTATGTGTTTGATAGCTAGCACTCAGTCCCAGAAACTTCTCCAACCCTTTTGGACAACTGTGCTAAGATCTAGGGTTTCTCTCCATTTTGTTCCTACTATTAATTCCCCATTTAATTTCTTTTCTTTAATGCTTTTGCAGTTTTGGAACCACTTATTAGTCCAATGGTTATAAAAATATCAGAAAGTTTCAAACTTTGTCTTCTCACCTTTTCATCCTTAAATCTTGAGGTCACTTCACTGATTTCTCTTTGTGTAAAAGCAAGTATTGTTGCACTGCACATTAAAAAGAATAGCATGCCTGTAAGAAGGGAATTTGTTCATATGCAAGATTTGCAGGTAGCATGATTTGATGCTACTTTACTATGTAAGAATTAAAAAGGTGTTTTCTTTTTCAATTCACAAACCCCAAAAAGAACTGATCATCAAGATTTGTTTCTCTTCCCATTTTGGTGAAACTAATTATAAGTGTAAAATGCCAGAGCTGTTTTAAGTGTAACTGTAAGCCTTAGATATATTCTTGATTAGCTTCCATATTTTAGCAACTTTTCTTCCAGCTCCACTGCAGGTCCTTTTTGCTTCCTTTTGTTTATGTTTTCCTTTCTCTTCAGTGGCAGTGCAGTTTTCTTTGCTACTATAACGTATATGTATATAATCTTTTTATTTTCTTCCATATTTTTGACATCATTTCTTTGTTCTCTCTCTTTTTTTTTTCTTTTTTTTTTTGGTTTGTTTGTTAAGCCATTATTATTATTAAAAATATGCTTTCCTTGTTTTTTGAATCTTTGATAATATCTAATCATGGCTTCCAAGTCATCAAGAGTTTCATCAATATTTTGGGTAAATCCTAGAAAAAACTTATGTTCTATTTTTGTCATTTTAGTGTTGATATTCTTGTTTCTACTAGTATTTGATTTCTCGTTTCCCTTGTCTGATATTGTTTCTTGAGCCAAGGATCTATCGGAAACATCCTCTACCTCACTTGTTATTTTGTTGCTTTTGTTATCTGATATTGTAGATCTGTAGTGACCAACTACATATTCTTTTCTTCATAGTCATATTGCAACTATCATGTAGCACATTTGTTTAGTTTTAGGGTTTTGTATGAACAAGAGGTGATCTTTATCAGCAGTAAGACAAAAAGGTAAAGAAAGATAACGATTTTAAGTCCTTGAATCGAAGTGCAAAAAAGTAATAGACCCTTAATTTAATGACATAAAGGTTTTGCTTTGTTTCTAATTATGCTTAAGGAATTGCAAAATGAATTTTTTCTTCCACTTTCCAAATATGGAAGGTTGAAAATAGGAAAAAGACAACCTCTTGCTGATCTACTTTCCTTTAATTTGGCCAATAAAAAATTAAGTAAATGAATAGACATAATAACACTTTTTTTCCATTTTGACTCTTTGGCATGTCATCATGTTTCCTTCAGTTCTTCCACTTCTCCTCCCAACTCCTGTATGCTTCCAGCCTTTACTGTACTGTTGTTTTGTTGGATGCCCTTTTATCCATTATATATTCAGCTGGTTTTCTTTGTTTTAAAGTTTTGCGTTTCTTTGTTTTTGCTTTTGTTTTTCTCCTTTTGTTTTATTTTGGTCTGGGGAATGGGGGCAGATATACTGGTTTGTCCATGGTAGCTGGTTAATTGGCAATAGCACATATGTATAGAGCTATATTAGCATCTTCAAGATGTGCTGAATATGGCAGTGGAAAAATCATCTTGCCATATAAACATTATAATTAGTAAGTATGCAAGATCCAAAATCTTTGGAAATGTATCACACTGTCATGGCATCTGCAAAATAATTACAACTAACCGTTCATAATATGTATAGTTGGTAATTTGGAAAGTTTGGCAGATTAGCTGCTTTGGTTGAATAATAGCAGTGTAAAATTTTTTACGCTGTCAATACATATATATAAGTTTAAATCCAAATTATGGTATATTTCTTTATATGTTGATTATTTAGTTTATTTCTTCTGTTGGCAGTATCACTAAAACCCTTGAGAGGTACCAACGTTGTTGCCTTAATCCTCAAGACAACTGTGGTGAAAGAGAAACACAGGTTTGTAGCTTAATATTCTTTGTTTCTGCATCAATCAATTGGCCTGTTATATATTGTTACAGTAACAATTGTAACTTTAAGCTAAGTGATAATGGTTCTCCTTAAGCATTTTTTGTTTTTGTTGTAAACTCAGAGCTGGTACCAAGAGGTCTCGAAATTAAAGGGCAAGTTTGAAGCCCTTCAACGAACTCAAAGGTTATGTCAATTTCTTATTACATGCACCGCATCTTGGCACTTCTTTTAGTACTTTGCTGTATGTAGCGTACTCAAGTAGAAATGAAGATACGTACTAGTACTTAACAATTTTAGTGCCTGTCTATTAGAGACTGTTGGTACATTGATGACCACATAAATGTTAAAGGGGAGAGCAAGAAGCAAAGAAAAAGAGAGAGGGAATAGGAGAGACTGGAGGAATATATGAAGACAAGAAGAGTAATAATAATAATTATCATTCTTAAAAGTGAGTGTCAAATTTTCTGAGATTTTATTGGTGATGAATGAAGGCACTTGCTTGGTGAAGATCTTGGGCCACTGAGTGTGAAAGAATTGCAAAATCTTGAGAAACAACTTGAAGGTGCACTTGCACAAGCTAGGCAAAGAAAGGTATGTTGGAAGTTGTTTTTAATTACTATAATACTTACTCGACTCTTCTCTTTTCATTTTCTTCCTCCTTTTGCATCATTGTTAGATCTTTGTAAATGTTTGCTTGTTACTTGTATCTACACTATTTAGATTAAAAACGTATCTATGTTAACTTTAACACAAAGACACACCATTCACATAAGAAAATACTTGGAAAATTAAAGGTTACAAATATTACTTTCATATCATCATTGTGTAGACACGAATAAGGATTATATTTAGACTTAGCTTCTAAGTGTTTTACTCTGCTAAACTTTGTTTTCTGCATTGTGTAGACACAAATAATGATGGAACAGATGGAAGAGCTGCGTAGAAAGGTAAGACAAATATGCAGAAAGAAGAATTTTTCACTCTTGAGTACCATCTAATTATAATAACAACGGTCTTTTCCTCATCATCACCATATATTATAAATTTGTTACAAAAGGTGGAAGGATGCAAGTGATTGGTGAATATTTGAAGCTGGAATAGTTGGACTAGATTTGTTTGTTAAAAGTGTCTGCATTTGCTGTCTTTTTATGTCATAGTAGTGAGTGATAAGTCCAAGCTACACTGTTCAAAAGACCTTGGTCCGAGCTTTGTAACTAGTAGGCTCGGAATATCACCTAAATAACTATGTCCAAAGAAAGTTAAATAGGTCAAGAAGAAATCAGTGTCTATGGTCGGTTATATGACAAACATCTTGGTTGGTTCTGCGGCCACCACTAGAGATTGCACATATAGATAATCCTCACTTCGAATGGTAAATAAGGAATTTCTGAGTTACAAGAAGATGAGAGGTACCACAATATAAAAGAGAGAGACTACACTGTATTATCTATATTGACATGGTAATGGCTTATTATATTGGCAGGAGCGCCATCTTGGTGATGTGAACAAGCAACTGAAGGTTAAGGTTTCGCTAGAACTATCATCGGTACTGCTCATTCAACTTTAAAAGTTTGCTGCTTTGGTGAAAGTTTAATTTGTAGAGTTGTTACATTATTGTCAAGAGTTTACTTCTCTATGTTGGCAGCTAGAGGCTGAAGGACAAGCTGGACTGAATAGAGCTCTTCCTTTTTTATGGACTTCTAATGCATTAGAAGCTGGGAACAGCAATTTTCCTGTTCACCATTCTCAATCAAATCCCATGGACTGTGGACCTGATCCAGTACTTCATATAGGGTATACCTTACTTCTCATCAAATCTTAATTTAAATTTTCAAACTTCCTTTTCCTTATTTCTTTGGTATGAGAGGGAGTTATGAACTTTTTATATCATTTTTATTTTATATTATGCATGTTAAATCTAGTCTCAAGGCTGACCTGAAATCTGCAACGTCAAAATATCTGATAGGTTGGGCTTAAATCTAGCAGTAGTACTAGTAATATATTGCAGTTATCCCAAAAGAATGTAGGAGTAATATTCTAAAGCTGGTTTCTTGCTAAACCTAGTATACAATCAAGTAGCAGACATAATTATTGAATTGTGTAATCTCACTTAAAAGCTTAAGCTTTAGACCGCAATTTTAATTACTTATATTAACTATGATACAATAATTCGTTTTTTCTTTGATATATGTTGAGCACCCGAGTAATTACTGGTAGTAGTCGACCTTACCTAGATTCTATATTTTGTTATAATCTTCATCTTTGTTAATGTTTAGGTGAAGAAGAGAGTTTTTTTTTTTTTTTTTTTTTTTATATATAATTTTAAAAAAAATTGGACGTGTTGTTTTTCCAACTGCAGGTATCATCACTATATGGCAGCAGATGGACCCTCAGGTTCAAGGAGCATGGCTGTTGAGACTAACATCATGCAGGGATGGGGCCTTTGATTTCTAATTTCCCCACTTCTGGATATATAGTAGTAGTACATGTTTTCGCTTGAAGTTTTCTTGATACTTGAGAGAAACTCAAGTGACATATGATGTTATATATATAAATATTCAATATCATTTGATAAGTACTGTTATATAGACTCCTCTTTAAATTTATACACTTTCCCATTTTCTAGCCAAATCAAATGCTTTGATTTTTAATGCTCAACGTGATACTACGAACTAGTCATAAACACGTATGAAACATTAGTATTTGTAAAGAAACCCCTTCACCATTCTTTACCAATTGTAAAGCATGCAGCGTAAACGAAACTACGAAAATAGAGTAATAGCTTTAACAATACTTCCTAGTAATATTTGTACAAATTTTACTCCATATATTAAGTTGCTAATACTTGATTGTCAGAATATAGGCCGTTACTATCAACAATCTGTCACCCAAGTTTTTACGTTAGAAGGCCTTCTGAGCGCCTGTCGGTGGTAAGTATTAGCCTCAGTGAGAGACCTTTGCGAAAATGGCTTTGATTGCATCTGCCAGAATCCGTCATGTTTCTTTTTTCGATTTAAATTCGGTGCTTTTAATTTTTTGGCGTGGATGCTATTTTTGCATAAGTTTTTTTTTTTTTTTTTTTTTTTTTTTTTTTTGGGTACCTTATTTACCGTGTTTTAGTAGGTAAGTCTTTTTCAGTTAGCAATCTTAAGACTCATAGTTTATAGTACTCCTAACGCTGGAGTCTCCCACACGATAGCTGAATAGCATATGGTTCAACTGAAATCTCCTTAGAAGGCACGGTGTGTTCTTGATTTTGACCTATGAATTTTACGGGGTGGCGACACCCTTTGTAATTTTTGTCCTCGTTCTGTAAATTTTGTAAATGTAAATTAATTGCCACAAACATCTCTTTTTTCTTCTTCTCCTTATTCTCATCTTTTTTTTTCATATATGCTTTACAAAATTGAAGACTCATTGCTTATTCGTCATTGGTTTGGTTGAATAAACTTGAAGAGCGCAATTGTTGGATTTTGTTAGGCTTGATTGTTGAAGAGGACCAAATGGACCAACTGATTTTTATAGGTTTGGGTTGAACTATTCAGAATTGTTGTGATTGGTATTAGAAGGCCGAATATCAAATTGGGAAAATTTCATAACTAACCAAGTATCTTACATAACCCTACTAGATAATAGACATATTAACATATATCAATGGCTAAACAAAATTGATGATAAATAATAGCTACATGGATATCCTAACTTCTAAAAGATCTGCGTGAATATCTCCTAAATACTAGCGTCGATTGTGTTAACTATCAGCAGCCGAAAAATATGCAAACTAAATGCTGCGTGAATAAAGTAAACACTTAACCCAGCGTGAAAATCTCCTAAAACATAGCAGATATGGAATCTCTTAAACAATTAGGATGTTTAGTAATTCTAAGCCTTAAATATAGGAAAATAGACACGTAAATCATGTATGAGTCCCACCAGATCTTATTCTTTACCATATATATCATGCTGAAGATATGTAAAACACAATCTCTTTCCCTTTTTTATTTTATCTAGTTATATATTAATTAAAATATTCTTTTAATACACTTTTATTCCCATATGCATTGCATATTTTTTATGTTCAGTTTATAAGTTTGAAATATTTGATGCATATTCATAATACTCGTAGTATATTTTATGCATACTAATTTGTATAACCAATATATTTGGTATATATTAGAAATACTGAGTGCATATTGATAAATATCGTATAAGCTTTTATCCAAGTTAAGTGGGCATATATCATGCATAATACTCGTATATATTTGTTTAAAGTGTTTATGTTTTAATAAGTGAGTACTTAATATATTATTGATTGTGATATTCTTCAACAAGTATGTACCTGATATGCATACATTATCCACTAAATATGCTGATTTTAGTTTAACTGAATGCTTGAGAAAAATAAGAACATCCTGAAATGTATTACTACTTAGAAGGAAGCACGTTTTATTGGGATACAAATTTGCAGCAAGAATCTCGGCTGCATTTAAGAGAAATTGAAGATGGAGTAGTTAAGGGAACTTTGATTTTAATTTTGATTTGCAAAATTTAAGAATTTTAGTTTACCGCTTAAGTTTTTTTAAGACCGAAAAAATGGGAATAAATGTTAAGCGTGGTTTATACTTGAGAAGCGGGAGAAATTAATAAATGCTCACTTAATGAATATCCTCATTCCCAGGAAGATAAAAAGTTTTTAAAAGTGTCTATTAAATGTTAAGTAAATAGGTCTAAAAGTCTATTTAAAATAATTTAGATAAAATGTATCTATTTTCTAATAAACACCCCCAAATGTCTATATTGTGTAAAAATTCCTTAAAGCTGATTTAGACCAATTATGGTCAATCTGAAAGCAAAAAGTGAAGTTTGTGGGAAGTCCTAATGATTCGTCAAGATCTGTAATCAATTTATACCAAGTGACGGAACAATTTGTTCTAAAGACTCGTCGCGAGGCACCATCCACCAAAACTACCCAAACACAATTTGTAATAAAATCATGACAATCTGTGTTTTGGCAAGTCTTACCATCCACCAGAATACTCATTATGCGCCAGGACCTGCAGCACAAATTTTGTGCAATAAATGTTTTGATACGCCAGCTATGTTTACAATAATATATCCAGTATGATCCCACAAGTAAGGTTGGCGGGCTGTATGTAGACATTACCCCCTCCAGCTATAATTGCAAAACTTAATTAAAAGTAAACACCAGCAGCACAGGCGACATCGTGATCATTTGGACCAAGCTGACATTGTTCAGGAAAACGCAGCTTACAAACAATTAAAATCTTGGGTTAGAGTTGCAGATATATAAGCGATGCTGAGATCACATGCTTAACTACTGGTTATGATGTATTCAACGACAAATGTTGTGATGATAAATCTTTTCCATCCCAATCTTAAGCTTTTGCTGGTTACTGCTGGGGAAGAGGGTTGCAGATACTACACTAAGGTTAGTGTTTTCACAATCATAATATGTCAAATTAAAGATTCATCTTGACCAGTGGTTTGGCGTCATATCCTTATTATCTTCTTTCTATAGTTCATTGCTGCACGCTGTCCGCAAATTTTAAGAATGTCCTCTTCTTGGCGAATGGATGTGGAGCTATTACAGTAATGCAAAAAGATCTGCCTACAAAAGAAGCATTGCTTACTGAATGATCACATAGAGGTCCATTTGTAGAACTTCATAGACTTGGTCTAAAATGTCTGTCCACTGATAAATAATTAAGAAACTGATTTTTTTTTAATCAGTTTATCATCACTTCTCCATCTGCACTGCTTGTGGTAACATTCTTATACTTGGACAAATTATTGCATTGTTATCCCTTAAAACAATTTTTATCCTGCATCCTCATTTTGATATTCAAGAGCACACAAGCGTTGCCTGGTCTTGGACTTCCATCCCATCAATGATAAAACTAACTATGCAACTGTTTGAATGCAGAGCCCGACTTAGAGTTAGAACACACAAGGGGTAAAACTAACCTTCACATTACAACAACAACAACAACAAACACAGTATGTTCGAAAACTGAAAGGAAAGGAAAGACCACATAATAAAGCACGAAGACACTAATAACATGAAAAAAAAAACAATGACATCGAAATGACAAAACCAATAAAACCATAGAAAAAAATTATACCAAAAAGAAAAGAAAAAGAAAGGCAACCCGATGCATAAAGCATCCCACAGGGTTCGGGGAAGGGCCGCACCCCAAAGGGTGTGATGTACGCAGCCTAGCCTAATGCAAGCATCAGTGATTATTTCTACGGCTTGAACCTATGACCTTCAGGTCATACGAAGACAACTTTACCAGTTGCTTCAAGGGTCACCTTCAAAGGAAAAATTGTACCAAGCAGTAGAAAATGAGTCTCACATAAACATACAACGAGATATTAAAGCAGGGTTGGGGAGAATGATATCTGAGCATTCATGACCATAGCCATAAGAAAGAACATGATTACCAAACCGTAAGGTTAATTAAGCTTTTTGCTCTCTTTTAATAAGTACGCATTAAAATGGAAAATAGTAATAAGATAGTGCAGATAAGTATAGCTGCAAAGAGGGGGAAAAAAGAGGAAAAAGGTTAGTCAAGCAACATGAAATAGCCTAGTAAACAGACTAACTAGGCTTACAGACAGTACAAAATGAAATTGACAAACCCATCAGCTCCTTGCACAGGACTATTCTTGATCCAAAGAGATTAAATTTCTAAGAGAGATTGAATTTAACCTGTAAATGGTTAACTTAACAACTCTTACCTATCTAATCCATTCTGCTGCAAGAAAATTTAAAATACCAATCAGTGCTTGAAGAGTTTGTTGTCCAACTTCATTCAATGGCCAGGTGGTAATTGTGGTACATGTGACACACTTATATATCTTTCTCCTTTTTGTGGAGTAACTAACAAAGAAAATTAAAACAAAAAGGCTGACAAACAAGTGGCATGTTATATCATATCACTAGAGACAAATGTGTAGTTCCACACTGAGCTGTTCTCCAAGAAATCTACATAAATCCAACTAACTCTTATTTGCTGTACAGTTTCCTCACTCATCTTAATCTAAATCATCTGCCTGAAGCTACATCACCCTTCTTCAGGGGAAAGGAACAGGAACCACATGGCTTTCATTCCAGTTCAACAGCCCACTCCCAACCCCCACCCCGAAAAATAAAAGAAAGAAAAGAAAAACCCTTGGCATTTACACATATTGTCACTACATTGAAAGGAGTTATGATTGTCATAAATCCCATCACATCCAGATATAAAACATTGTATTCACTGTTAGCAGGCAAACCAAGCACTTACCGCGAACCAAGCGAGAAGATGATGATGCAGCCATATGAGGAGAAAATCTGGGTTCAACAACTAGAAGCTATTGCGAGATTTGAGATTTACTTCAATTGATGATTTTCTTTTAGCTGTTTCTAAATTTAAAACTAACCTTCACATTCAGAAATAATATTCTGTGTTTATATGCTTAGACTATTGTTAAGTGATACAGTTGTTGCACAAATATGAGCAGTCAAGCCGGTGCTGAACTTCAAAAAGAGAGGAGCTTTATTGATTCAAGTTTCAAAAGGAAATATAGTAACACACATTCCAAGTACAGATCATCTTAGAAGTGATCAACTGCACAATATTTTAGCATGAAGATGTTTGTCAATTGATTATATAACCTTTAACTGCAGATGGTCCAAAAGATTTTCACCTATCAGTTTTGTGAGGGACGCCTTATTCTGCCCTCGGGTGGTCCAATAAACAATTCAGTCTCCACATCTGATTTTTCATTACCCTCTGCACAAAGAGCTTCTCCTACCTGCTCTCCACTTGATACTTGTCTCTCTTGAAAGCCACCGAACTAAAACATAAGCATCAGACGCTAATTACTTTCCCTTTATTATTATTTTATTTATCCCGTCTATGAATTATAGAATCTATGAGTTATAAAAGAACTACACTAAGGTTGAGGCTAAGGAAAAGAAAAGAATACCTTCTCCTTTAGCATTGCATTTTCAGCAGCAAGGATTTTCTCCTGGATTTGTTAAACATAACAGTAGTAACGCAGTTAGAAATTCTTGGACAGAGACATTGACCAACAAGGTCAATCCCATTTATAGGACTATTGGATTTTGGAATCTGAATTATATTGAATTCATTGTTTACATGTTGTCTTTCTGCATATAGTGCAGCTCATATGATTTTGTACCTTCATGAGAATTGCAGCCCAAAATGAATCAGGCACTGTGGACTTACCTTTTCTTTTAGTCGTGCAATCTGTTCCTTAAAAACTTGAATCTGAGAAGAACAAGAAAGAATTTGTCAAGTGCCGAAACTTCGTAAGAAAAAATCATTTCTTGGACTTCTATCAAGAAACCTTTCGTGCTCGGATGGTGCTGACACTCCGCTCCAACTGTTTTTCTAGCTGTTGTATTTCTTGAAGGGTACAGGACTGCAGACCTTCTCCCATGAGTCTCCTGATGCAAATTTCATTCGTTTTAGAAGGTTTTCAAACTTGATGGAGAGCCAAAGAAATTAAAACTCAACAACTTTTATAGTAGGTTTAACTGAACCTCCTAGATATTTCAAGAAGCTCTATCTTCTTCATCAAACTTGCTGCCTCATGCTGGAGCTGCATTATTGTGTAAGATATGATAAGCCTTTTCTGTTTATTTTTAACAAGAAATTAATTGCTTGTAAATTCATCCTAAGAAGGAGACATATAGACTAGGAATTACCTGCAGATTCTGTTCCCCAGCTTGATTTTCATTTTGAACTTTGTCTTTAGTATGCCTCTTATAACGCTCAATTATCTCCTGCATGCTGCCAGCTTCTCCCTATTACTCTTTGCCCTTTTCTTTTGAAAAATGAACCACAAACAAACAGCAAAAAGAATTTTGAAGGACTACTATTCTGATAAGAACATAAACTCTTGGACACCTCAAGAAGTTGAGGATTGGTTAGAACTGAGAGATACTTCAAGGAAGCAATATCACGAGTTGCCATAACTGATGGAATACAACAATGACCTCAAAACAAGATAACCAAGTTTTAAAATGATTACTTTATTTTTCTTCCTTTATCAGGGGAGAGGAACATGACAAAGATTTGATGATAGGATGAATAATCATGCTCCAGACATACTTGAACATCAGCATAGTGTCACGGGCCTAGACTCATTTTAGCACCACGTGCGTCACCTGGCTTGATGTCCGCTATTCAGCATTACCACAAAGTGTGGTCTGTCTGTAGCATGTGACAACACTCAAGCAAGCTCCGAAATGAATCTAGTAAAGAAGACTTTGGAGTGTTGAGAAACAAGTATGTATTTCACACAAGACTCACTGAACACCTGGAACACTTCATCACTTGGACACTCACTTTTGTTGTTGGACTGGCTTTCTAAATGTCTACCACGCCAAGGAGACCTTTTGGGGGAGTGGGGGAGAAGGTACTTCTACGCGTCTTTAGCACCCTCTAGATATTTCCATTGTGCCTTCGCACCCTTGTCCCGCCAAAGCACTCCATCACACCCTACAGCAAACGCACCCTCTAGATATTTCCATTGTGCCTTCGCACCCTTGTCCCGCCAAAGCACTCCATCACACCCTACAGCAAACGCACCCTCTAGATATTTCCATTGTGCCTTCGCACCCTTGTCCCGCCAAAGCACTCCATCACACCCTACAGCAAATAGTTTCTTTGTCCTGCCGTTGAGTACTCCATTCTCGAGCATTCTTATCGCCTCCCAACAACGGCGAAATAGAAACCCTAGATATAAGATTAAAGAAGATTGCCTTCAAGAAATCCAATTCTTGAAAACAGGAAATTTAAAGTAGAACCCGAGCAAAGAGGTCACATTCTCTCTCTGAAGGAGTTTTTCTAATCTCTTAATCATCAAAATCTCCAACCTAACTAATGAAATACTCTAGGTTTACATAGGACTTAGAAATATATAAGAAGACGCAAAAATAAAGTTTAGTCCGTTTTGGGCGGAACCTATCACACCGAAAATTGTGCACTGCAATTTTGCGGTTGAGCGCAAATCTGCGCATCATTAGGCAGAATCTTCAATAATGCGTGCAACAATTTTGCGCTTGAGCACATGAGTGGCGCATATTCAACTAGAAAATCTTGCTCTAAACTTGTTCCAAGCAGTCTTCAAGCTTCCAAACTTGACACTCTATTCATGAATCATCAATATGGCTCTCAAACATTTTCTACCCAACTCTTGATAATTATGTAACACGTAAATCTGAAATCCTTGAACACTCTTACTCTTGTAACGAGCTAATGGCCTGCTAGACATCTCCAGGATCCTTCAGAATATGCTCTGCTACGTCCGACTTTTCTAAGATCGTATAACCATGTCTGAGTATTTCATGGCATGTGCTATATATGTTGACAATATGTCTAGTATTTTCAAAAGAAAAAAGATACTAGCACATTATTTGTGAAAATGTGTATAGAATTGCTTTATAACTTACTGCTTATATTTTATCAATCCTAATTAATAACTATTCCTAGTGTTGAGGAGTTTTCCCGTCAAATTGCTATCTTTTAGGAAATTTTGTTGTAGTTAGAACCTCTGTTTTAAAAGGCAGTTTTGGGACTCGTCCCGGGGCGTGGCACTAGCAAAACGTCCTGAGACTCTCGGACGGGATTTAGATCCGTGAGACTTACGCCTCAAGCGCCCGACGATGCGCCCAAAGCACGCCCAACGCCCAACGCTCAGAACTCGCCTTATTGAACCTATGCAAAATATCTATCCAATACCCTAATTAAGATTGTTCATCCATAATTTTCTTTAAAAATGAAGTTATATTCATCTATAGAAATTCAAAAATTGAGTATAACTCAATTAACGAGATATAATATTACATGTATTATAATCAAGAATATCATAAGGATGAATATCATCTGTATACTTAATCTAAAAAAGCATAGTCGCTGTTTATAACATCACCACCTGTTGTTGGTCTTCATGTTTTATTTCTGTCACTCAAAATTGTTAGACTTCAATTATCTTGTAATTTAGTAGAAATTTTATATTTATCAATGAAGAATTAACGTTTTAAATTATAATAGTAATAATTTTTTATTATTTATTCACTTTTTATAGTAACAAATTTTTATTTTTAATTGTTTAAAAGTTAAGGCCTTATTATTTATTTGTATCTCATAAAAACTGTAACATTATTCAATTTCTTATAATTGTTAAAAATGTTAGATCTTTTGTTTCTATAAACTTTTTTCTTATTTTTAATTTTTTTGTACTTTTGATATTTTTTGGCTCATTATACTATTTTATTAATTTAAAACTAATTAAAAAATAAGATCTGCCCCACGTCTCGGGACTTACGCCTCGCCTCATTATAGGTAAAACGCATCGCCTTGCGCCCCTCCCTTTTAAAACATTGGTTAGAACTCTTTAAATATGTTGTTTTTCGATTGAATTAAATTATTCTCTTTTGCTGCATATTAAAAACAAAACGTATTTCTCTTCTATCTTTTCTTCCACTGTAATTTCCCTATTGTTTCTTCTCTTTGAGAAAATTAACAATTCGTATCCAGAGCCATTCTTAAGGGACCTAAGTGGGAAATATCTCTTGTGAGTAAGAGATGGATTCCAAAAATAGTTTTACACGCATGACTCCTCCTGTTTTCGATGGTGAAAATTAGCAAATATGGGCTGTGAGAATGAAAACTTATTTGGAGGCTTTAGATCTCTGGAAAGCTGTTGAAGAAGATTATGGAATTGCTCTGCTGCCAAAGAATCCCACGGTGTCCCAAATGAAGCGTCACATGAAAAAGAAAGCAGGAAATCTAAAGCAAAAGCAACTCTGTTTGCTGCCATTTCAACAACTATTTTCATAAGAATTATGTCTCTCCCGTCAGCAAAAGAAAGAAATTTGGGATTATCTAAAGGAAGAATATGCTGGAGATGAAAGAATATAAGATATGCAAGTTTTAAATTTAATAAGGGAATTTGAGTTCCAAAGAATGAAAAAGTCTGAGACCGTCAAAGAGTATTCACACAGATTGCTAGGTATTATTAACAAGGTAAGATTGCTAGGTACTAAATTTAAAGATTCAAAAATTGTTGAAAAAATTCTTGTCACAGTGCCAGAAAGATATGAAATATGTATTACTACCTTAGAAAACATAAAAGATCTGTCCAAAATTATTTTGGCAGAACTCTTAAGTACTTTGCAGGTACAAGAACAAAGGAGGCTTTTTGAGGCAAAATGGTATGGCTAAAGGAGCTTTGGAAGCCAACCACAAGACTCAAAGCCATGGTAATAATTTAATAAAAAATTATCCACCTTGTCAGCACTGTGGAAAAAAGGTAATCCTCCATTCAGATGTTGGAAGAGGCCAAACACGAAGTGCAACAAGTGCAATCAGCTTGGATATGAAGCTGTGATTTTCAAAACCGAAATGGGAAAACATGAAGCAGATGCAAAAGTCGCTAATGAAGATGAAGAGGACTATATATTTGTCCAACGTCTTTTTCAGCCAAGAAGTTATTTGATTCTTGGATGATTGACAGTGGTTGTACAAATCACATGACATATGACAGAACTCTTTTTAAAGAATTCAAGTCTACGGGAAACAAGAAGACCTGAATTGGAAGTGGTGACTATGTTCTTGCAAGGAAAGGGTACCATTGCAATTGAGACAAAATCGAGTACTAAAAAATTCCTAGATGTTTTTTATGTGGCTGATATTGATCAAAATTGATCAAAACTTATTAAGTGTTCAAAGTATACTTCGAAGATAGACATATTTTCATTTATGATGCTACTGGAAACGAGTTTTTAAGGATTCAAATGAGAGGTAGAAACTTCTCATTTAATCCAACAAAAGATGAACAACGGAGGTATGAATCTTCAAAGCGAAGATGGGTCTTTACAAGTTCTAAAAGATGTGAACAACCAAAAGAACCAAGGCATGAAAAGTTGAACAATGATCCTCCAATTAATGACATATGTCAACTTGCTAAGCATGAAGAAGCTTTCAACCTTCCAATGCTAAAGTTTCAGAAAAATAAGATAACGGAGAATTTTCTATTGACAATCATGAGGTGAAACAATATGGAAAAGTGTATTCAAGTAATTGCAAGTCTAAAGATCGGTTGGCCGATTTGTTTACGAAATCATTTCCAATGAAAAGTTTCAAATGCAAAAATTCAGAATTTGAAGTTTCTAAAGCAAGGCGGCTGTTAGAGATATGCTTTAGAAACTGCAGTAACTTTATTTTTACTACTTTTATTTTATCAATCCTAATTAACAGCTACTCATAGTATTGAGGAGTTTGTAGTCAGTTTTAGATTTTTAGGGATTGGCATTGCTATCTTTTAGGAAATTTTATTTTAGTTAGAACTATTTAAATATGTTGTTTTCTATTGAATGAAATTATTCTCTTTTGCTACATATTGAAAACAGACGTATTTCTCTTCTATCTTTTCTTCCACTGTTATTTCCATATTGTTTATTCTCTTCAAGAAAACTAACAATAATCTTATAAGCTTGTAGCTGTTAACTAGGTCTTTTAATTATCTTTTTCTTGTATTTAAGTTCAGATAAATCAGTGAATATTGTCATTAGTTTGAAGTTAAGTTCTTTTTTTTTTTCTTGTGCTTAATGCCTTTCTTAGCTTTTGCTTCTTAAGATCTTTTGCTTCTGCATTTATTTTTTTAATAGAGATAGATTTTTTACTTCAATTGGTACCAAAGCTCTCTTCTTAAAGGATTTGTGAGTAGACACTTTGTGAGGATAACCAAGAGAACCTCAAAACTACACCAAATCTATTTTCGAAAAAAACTTCAAAGCTTTGGAAGCTATATCTGGTTTTCTTAATGGAAAAAATTATCATATTTGGGCAGTTAAAATGCAGGCCTACCTGGATACGTTAAACCTCTGGGAAGTTGCGGAGGATGATTATAAAGTTCTTGTTCTAACTAACAACCCTATAATGGCTAAAATCGCAATCACAAGGAAAAGAAAACAAGAATGTCAAAAGCAAAGGCTTGCCTATTTGTTGCTGCCTCACAAACCATTTTCACCAGGATCATGTCCCTAATTACTATAGATGAAATATGGAATTATCTCAAAGAAGAATACAAAGGAGATGAGAATATAAGAGGAATGCAGGTGCCAAACTTGATTAGGAAATTTGAAATGCAGAAAATGCAAGAGTCTGAAACAGCCAAAGAGTATCCCGAAAGACTTCTCAACATTCCCAATCAGGTAGATTGTTAGGAATTGTTTTTCAAGTTTACTTTAGAAAATACTTATTTATGTTCCTGAGAGATTTGAAGCTTCAATTTCATCCTTAAAAAATTCTAAGGATCTGTCTAAGATTACTTTAGCAGAATTGCTAAGTGTATTGCAGGCTTCTGAACAAAGAAGACTTGTTTTGCTAATAGTAAAAACGAGTCTTCGAATATTGACCGCAGAGTACCAACCACATGATTTATGATAGATTACTCTTTAAGGAAATCAAAACTACTTTAGTCATAAAAGTTAAAGATAGGAAATGAAGAGCATATACTTGTCAAAGGAAAAGAAAACTATCAGGTACAAAATATTTTTTATGATGTACTTTATGTTCCTGATATTAATCAAACTCTGGTAAGTGTTGGTCAACGTCTTGTGAAGAGCTTCAAAGTAGTTTTAATTAAGACAATTATTGTCTTATTAAAGATGATGTGAGATGTTCAAAGTCAGAATGAAGAGAAACAGTTCTACTCTTGATCTTTTGGAGGAGGAGCAAACATCTTTGCTTATGTCAGACAACTCTACTGAATTTTGACATGAAAGAAAAGGTCATCAGATGGTCAAGTAAAAATTTCGCCCAACGGCCACTTTTAATACCGGTATTTAGTTTGAGGCCACTATTTTCTTTGGTCTTACACTAGAGGCCACTTTTAGGCCTTTACTAAATAAGCATTGACTTAAGTTCTGATTATTGACTGAAGTTCTGTCCATAGGGCCCTGGACTGAAGTTCTATCTTTAAAGACTGAACTTCAGTCAATATCACCCTGGTTTTAAGTTCTATCTTTAAAGACTGAACTTCAGTCAATATGGCCCTGGAGTGAAGTTCTATCTTTAAGGATTGAACTTCAATCCATATGGCACTGGACTGAAGTTCTATCTTTAAGGACTGAAATTCAGTTAACATGGCCCTGGACTGAAGTTTTATCTTTAAGGAGTGAACTTCAATCCATATGGCCCTGGACTGAAGTTCTATCTTTAAGGACTGAAATTCAGTCAACACATCTCTGGACTGAAGTTCTATCTTTAAGGAGTGAACTTCAATCCATATGGCCCTGGACTGAAGTTCTATCTTTAAGGACCGAACTTCAATCCGGGTCCTGTACTGAAGTTCTATCTTTTAAGCGAAAGTGGCCACAAACTAAATATTTTGATATTAGTGGCTTGTGCCCAAAGACCAGTGGCAAAATATTTTGATAAGTGCACGAAAGGCGATTTCCCAAAACAGCTTAGAGAGCGTCAAGAAAGCTTAAGCTTATTCATACAAATCTCTCAGGAGCTCACCTAACACCTTCTTTGAACAGTCATCTTTATTACATTATATTTATAGATCATTTAACAAGACTAACCTCCATATTTTTCTTAAGATACAAGTAAAAAATCGTTGGTACATTTAGGAACTTTAAGACAAAGGTGGAAAATGTGAGTGGCTGCAAAGTTCATGCTTTAACATTAGATAATGGGAAACAATATACTTAGGAGTAGTTCAAGAAAATATGTCAAGAAGCATGTATAGAACACCAACTAACATCCCTTACACTCCGCAACAAACGGAGTTAGTGAGAGGAAAATAAGAACTATAATGGAGATAGCGAGGTGCATGCTATATGAGAAGCATAGAAAAAATAAACTTCCTTGTAAAGCTATAAAGGATAAAACACCATTTGGAGCATGGTTTGATCATAAACCCCATTGTATTTTCTTAGCATCTTTGGTTGCTTGTATTTCACTTATGTGCCATAGATTAAAAGAGATAAACTTGATAATAATGATCTTCCAAGCATCTTCATAGGGTATACTTTTGTTTCTAAAGCTTATCAAACCTATCAACCTCAGACAGAGAAAGTGATCACAAGTAGAGATGTTCACTTCTATGAGTATCAATTTTGGCATCAAAAGAAGACCCCAAACGATCCAAGAGATGATTCTCTACTAGATCCAATTGATCTAGTAGATGATTTGCCTTTAAATGGCACAAGACTAACCTTTTATATCTATCAAAGATGCAATATAACAATTTGTGTTCCGACAAGCTATGAAGAAGCAAAAGACGATGATAAATGGGTCCAATGCAAGAATAGATGATGATGATCAGAAAAATTCAGACATGGAAATTTGTTGCGAAACTCCAAATAGAAAGATCATTTGTGTCAAATGGGTCTTTAGGACCAAACAAAATGCTGATAGTTCTGCAAACAACCTTAAAACAAGGATTGTGGAGAATGGTTATGCTCTACTCTTTGGAGTAAACTACTCAGAATACTTTCGCACTAGTTGCTAGACTTGACACAATCAGATTATTACAAGCCATTGCAGTCCAAAGGGGCTAGAAAATTTATCAACTTGGAGTCAAGTCTTCTTTTTTCAATGGTATTTTGCAGGAGGGGATTTCTAAGAAGATTTACTGTCATAGGGCAAGAAAACAAAGGTTTATTTGCTACAGAAAACTCTTTATGATTTAAAGCGAGCACCGAAAGCTTGGTACAACAAGATTGATGATCATTTACTGACTTTAGGCTTCAAGAAGAACCTGAGTCTACACTTTAAATTAAGTGTTTAGGTGCTGGCATATTTATTGTTTCTTAATATGTTGACAATTTATTTGTCATATGAAGTAAGGTTGACCTTATTGAAGATTTCAAGATGGACATGTTGAAGGTCTTTGAAATGGTAGACCTTGCATTGATGTCATACTTTCTTAGGGAAAAGATTAAACAAAATTAAGACATATTTTCCTCTGTCAAAAGAAATATCCTCAAGAAAATTCTCAAGACATTTCATATGTAAGATTGCGAAGCTATGAGCACTCTAATATATCGAAAGGAAAATCTCTCTAGATGATTGAGACGAAAAGGTGGATGAAGCATGTTATAAAAGTCTATTGGCTACTTAATGTATTTGACTGCAACCAGGCTAAAATTCTATGTCTAGTAAGCGTTTTATCTCGGTTCATGCATTGCGCAAGTGTCTTACACTTTTAGAGCAGCTAAAAGAATTGTTAGATACATCAAAGTAATCATTAACTACGGTGTTAAGTTCTACAAAGTCCAAATTTTGAACTTGTTGAATGTTCTGATAGTGGATTGGCCGGGTTCTCTTAAAGATATGAAGAGCACTTCTAGTTTTTGTTTCAGTCTAAGATCAGGAGAATTCTTTTGGTCTTCCAAGAAGCAAGATGAATAGCACAATTAATTAACAACTGAGGCGGAATTTATTAATGCAACATCAACTGTGAATCAAGCACTATGGTTGAGAATTTTTTTTGGTGATCCTGGATATTAAGCAGAAGGAAGGCACTAGGATTTTTGTTGATAACAAAGCTACAATCTCTATTGTGAAGAATTTAGTTTTTCATGGGAAGACTAAGCATTTTAACATTAAAATGTTTTTAGCCGGGAGGTGCAAAATATTGAGCAGGTTGTTGATATTTTAACCAAGCCATTTTGCGTCAACAAGTTTGAGTTTTTTCAAGAAAAAGCTAGGATTCTATAATTCCTGATCTAAGGAGGAGTGTTGCCAATGTCTAAGAAATTTCAGAAGAAAAAAGATAGCACATTATCCCTGAAAATGTGCGGAAAATTGCTTTATCAGTAGCTAAGTTTTCAGTTTTTGTTATAGCTCTTTATGACTTTATAATAGGAGTTTGTTAGTCTTGTTAATATTATTTTTTTTTATCAATAACTTATGAAAATGTTGTATGACTAAAACAAAAAAAGAATCAAATTGAAATAAGCATTATATATAATTTATTTATTACGTTTATTAACAATGAAGCATTATTTTTTTTTAACCTTGCACCATGCGGTGGTTCAAATGAAAATAGCTACAAGCAACACTCAAACCTACTATGCTACTATTGATTGCTATATTACTTTTGACAATCTTCTTCCACACCCTACCAAGGAATGTGTTCTTTTCTTTTTCTTCTTTTCCCTTTATATTATTGTCATGATATTAGAGCAACATATCAAGTTACTGCTTTTTATGTAAAAGTCTGGTGATGCAACACGTTACTTTTTCCGATTTTATATCTTTTAAGCTACAAATCACCAGTTAGCAATTCAATAATAGTAATTGAATGAAGAATAATACTCCCTCTGTCCCATTTTATGTGACGATATATAATATGGCACGAAGTTTAAGAAATAAAAAATACTTTTAAAATTTGTGATCTAAAACAAGTTATGAGAATTTGGGTGGCTGGAAATCATTCTAGAAAGGCAAATTGTTTCTACTTTTAGGTGACATTCTTTACGATACACCAAAAAGAAAATAGTATCATATAAATTGGGACAAATGGAGTATTTGCTTTTGATAGATTATGTAATGGGAGAGCACAAAGGTTGCGACTTCTACCCAGTAAATAAAAAATTTACTTGAACATTACATGTAGTGGCGATAGAATTTCACTAAGGGGTATCAAAGTATGAAAACTTAAAAACACAAAAAATCAAGGGGACTTAATATATAGCTAGCGTTTGGACATATTTGGTAAATATTCTTTGGGTGAAGTTTGATATGAAAATGAAAAAGTGTTTGGACATACTTTTTAGGAACAAATTTTTTGGCTCACAAGAGCTCTTATGGAAATGAAATTTCATGCGTAAATGTTAGTTTTTTGCCCAAAAATAGCTCAATGTCAGTTTTTAGGACAAGTTTTGCTTAAAAAGTATAAACAAACACTTTTTGACCCAAAAAAATGCCTCCAAAAACTATGTCTAAACGGGAGCATAGTGTATGTGTGTGTCTTCTAATTTTTTTCACGGATCTACACTAAAATTTCTCGACAAAGATGTACCAATTGATACCCCATAATTAAGGGTAGCTCCGCCTTGATTAGATGTTTGTATAAGCTCTTTCACAAAATATAATACTCGATGAACTTAAAGAACTCTATGTTCTTTCTCAAAAAAATAAAAATACTCTTAATCTATATGTTTTGTGGTATATTAAGCTTGTTATTATTTCACGTAGAAATGACATACTATAATAAGGGGACTCATACGTGACATTAGAAGATAGAATATCAAAGAAAAATCGAGATGATTGAGATAGTTTGAAAAATTGATTACACAGTAAAACAATCAAAAAAATTGGCAAGTTATAATTTTTTTAAATTAAGAAGGGACGAGCGACGCCCTTGTTTACAAGTTCATGGAGAGAATTAGCTAGTTTTCCCTCCTCGTGTGCTTACTTCACCTCATAGTTCCCTTCCAGATGTTAGGCCAAAACTATATGTATTTTTATATATTTTAAACCTGCTTTGGTGTATCCTAGTTGTTTTACATAATAAAAAAAAAATAGTTGATTGAACACAATCATATGTTTTATTTACTTGCTTCTAATTAGTTCTTAGTTTTAATTAATCATTAATAGAATGTCGCTCAGACAACACTTCAAATTATCTGAGAGAATATGGAAAGAGATTAAAAGGCAAGTATTGCCTATATCTTGGGGTCAAAGGCAAGTGTTGCCTCTTAGGCATAACTTACGAGAAATGGAGGGCGGAATGTGGGCGTCGTTATAAGATTTCGTATGGGTATTTCTATCTGGAATTTATTCATTAAATTTAACGGAGGTTATTTTTGCTAAACCACGGTTAATGGTGTCAAAAAGGCAAACTACTTTCTATGGTGTCATAATTTTGCAATTCTCCCCATAGTTTTGCACCAAAAAATTTCACGCAGTGCCCTCCGTAAGCACTGGTCTTACCAATTTGCCCACACTTTCAAATAATTTAAGTAAATTCCCTCCACATCATCACTCACTATGCGAAAGGACTATTTTGCCCCTGCCTAAACCCAATTCACATGGAACAATATCCTTCTCTCTTTCCTCCTTCCTTTCCTTCCCTCCTTCATCCTTCATTTCCTTCTTTCTTCTTTGTGTCCTAGAGAGATTTAGGAAATTTGTAAAAATTTTATTTATTTTATTATTTTTCTTTAATTTGTGTTATAATGTAATTTTTATTTTTCCTAATCCTTTATTTGTATTTATTTTTTTCTGTATTTCTTTTTGGTAATTATTATCAGTACACTTATCTGTAAGATTTTTCCATTTTGATTGATGATCGTTGAATTAAATTTGACGTTTCTGTGAATTTTTTTACTTCTTATGCTTGATTAAGAAGATTTTAAGGTTGTTATTGTTAGATATTGTTGTTGCTCATTGCATAGAGCTTAAAGTCTTGGCTATTGTCATTAATGCATAGTCTTTCTCTGCAAGTAGTCTCTATTTCACAAAGATTAAAGTCTTGGCTATTGCAAAGACTTGAAGAGACTTTCTCTACAAGTTGGCTATTGCATAGAGGTTAAAGTCTTGGCTATTGCCAATACTTGCAGAGACTTTGTATGCAGGTTGCCTGTTGCACCAGATCGTAAAGTATTGCCAACTGCCAATACTTTCAGAGACTTCCCCTACATGTTGCATCCTTCCACCCGACCTTAAAGTATTGGCTATTACCAAAAGTTGTAGAGAATTTGGTAACATCACTTGAGTGGTGTTACCATTGATAAAAGAAGTCGGTTTCTTAATTTGCCCAGTGATAAGTTGATCCTTAATGACGATGTTCATAACTTTCATTCAATCTTGTTTTTATTTTTCTTGTGTTGAATTCCACTTTGATTTCCTAGTTAAGGCCCTCATTGCACCAGAGCTTGAACTCTTGGCAATAACCAAGACTTGCGGAGACTTTCTCGTAAATTACACAATGCAACAAAGCTTGAAGTCTTGGCAATTGCCAAGAAGTCTGTGCAAGGTGTCCATTGTACCAGAGCTTGAACTCTTGGCAATAGCCAAGACTTGAAGAGACTTTCTCTGTAAATTACCCACTGCAATAGGGTTTGAAGTCTTGGCAATTGCTAAAAAGTCTGTGCAAGGTGCCCTTGAACTCTTAGCAATAGCCAAGACTTGCAGAGATTTTCTCTGCAAATTGGCCACTACAACAGGGCTTGAACTTGAAGTCTTGGTAATTGCCAAGAAGTCTTTGTAAGGTGCCCATTGTATCAGAGCTTAAACTCTTGGCAATAGCTAAGATTTGTAGAGACTTTCTTTTGCAAGTTGGCCACTACAATAAAGCTTGAAGTCTTGGAAATTGCCAGGGAAGTCTGTGTAAGGTGTCAGTGCACCAGGGCTTAAACTCTTTGCATAGCCAAGAGTTGAAGAGACAAGTGATACAATCCAAATTGGGCTTAGGTCCCAACCATCAAGAGCCAAGCTAGAAAGATGCGAGGATGCAAGGGCAAGAACTTAGAAGATGATTTTAAGGCCATGTATTCGAGCTCAATTGAAGGAAGGAAACCTACCCATCAGGGCCAGGCGGAGCGCCTTGAAGCTAGGCAGAGCACCCAGCTTCAAGGCAACCAGGCTGAGCGCATAAGCCTGGGGCCTTTTTTTATCAGAAGCTCATCCAGGCGGAGCGCCTAGAACGCTGAAGGCTTCTATTTTTGGCTTGAACTTCCTATTTTACTCCTAAGTGTTGTGTATTGCCTTAACTTGGCTTGAGAAAAACTATAAATAAGAGACTTAGCCATTTCATTTGATAACTTAGCTAGATTTTGAGTACAGAAATTGAGAGAGAACGAGAAAGGCGAGCCTTCGAGTTCGAAGCGGATCGCTTCGTGAATCTTGTATAACTTGGAACCTATGGAGATTCATCGCTAGAATGAAACCATTGTAAGGTTAGAGTTTTATTTCTCCTTTTTAGATGATTAAATTCATGTCTTGAATCCAATTATCCATTCTTTCTTCTTGTTTCTCGTCTCCCCAATCCTTGTTTCCCAATATCTTCATTGATATCACGTATCTTATTTTATCGCTTCTGCATTTTTATATCGTTGTTTGCTTCTGCGTATTTTGCATTGCATCAACAAGTTGCTTATTGCAACAGGGCTTAAAATTTTTGCAATTGCCGAGAAGTCTGTGCAAGGTGCCAGTTGCCAAGAAGTTTGTGTAAGATACCTATTTTCATAGATTTTATACAAGTTATCCAAATGAATGTAAGAGAGTAGGAATTTAAAGGAATCTAACCTTGAATCTTCGTTTCAATGGAGAAATCTGTAAAAGTTGTAGGTTTTTAGGGTTTAGAGATTGTTTGAATGGAGAAAAGGAAGGGGAGGATAGTGTGGGTCTTTTTATTAGTTGTGAGGGGTATTTTCGTTCGGAATAAGTTTTATTAAACTAATGGAGGGCAGTTTTGCTAAACCACTGTTATTGAGGGCATTTTGACAATCCATTGCTTCCCGTGTCATATTTTTGCAATTATTTATATTTGAGTATGGTGACCTGCTTGGGGAAAGTATCAGAACCAAATCCCTAAGGAAGCTCACAATATTGCGGATGTGTTCTTTACAATTAGAGCTCCAGAGGACTTCTCCATCACCCTTTACGTTCAATTTAATGTATCAAGTGCAACGTATGATTTTAAGTCTGTGGTGGGAGTCTTTCAACATGTTAAATAATCTTTTTTATTTTTTCTTTGTGCCTCGACTCTTTTTCAAGAGATTTAGTTTGAGTTGGGTGTAGGTAGTATTCTTTTTTAAGGAACTCATTTTGTTACTTGTAAAGTGGACAGAACTACATACCTTAAAAATGTTGAGTTCCTTTATAGTGACACCTAGGCTATTATATTGACTCATGTATGTACATTTTATGTTTTGTCATTAATGTCGATGAATTTTGCTATCTTTGCTTTGATTAGAGAGTTAGAATGGATCCGTTCTTAGTGAGTCGTGTGCCATGTGAGTGTGACATTTGTTGAAATTTTGTGCATGTCATTTGATGTCTATAACTTGCCACTAGTATGTGCAAAATGAAATTCTAAGTCTTGCTTAGTTTAGGAAGTGATATCGGCATTTCCTAGATCAACCTGAACAATTTTATACCTACCAACTAAAAATTAACCTTAATTAGCCTTTTAAGCCTTAAAGCTTTTTCTCTGGAAACCATATTACAAGCCAAAATCATCTTTGTTTGAATAAATAATCTTTCGAAACGTTGTATCATTTACGTACTTGTAGTTGTATGAGTTGTGAAAGATAAAGCAAATAGATAGTTTAGTTTTAGTGGAACTATTAAGAAAAAGAAATATGCATCATTATGAACCACTGGTAAGTATAGTTTGTGTAAGAGCTCAGCTTATTATTAGTGAAGTCGTGGAACTTAGAAAAGTGATTAAGAAAGAAAGAGTGCGTAGAAAAGTAGTGTATTAAAGTGCTCAAGGAAGTGTAGTCACTACCCAAAGTATATCCTACCTATCTTGAAATCTATATTACAACTAATGAAAGTGCTACTCAATCTTATGCAAAGTGAGCTTATATTAGTTGAGTTCTATACCAAGACAAGCTTATGGTACATCGTATGTGAATGAACTCTTTCAATTCTAAGTCCCTAGTTATTCTTGAATATTTATGTGCGTTGGAACAATTTCTCGTGTTGATTGGTGAGTGCACATGACTTACGATGGATACTTGAAGTTATAGACCTTTAAGTTGAAGTAAATGAGTGAGTTTTAGGGGGGTGGGGAATTGGTATTGTCGAGTCGAGTCCTGAGGTTAGGATGTTATGAGAAGGTGATTAAGTTATTTTAGATACGCTTGGCATAAATAAAATTGAGAAGGTACCCGAAAGTGCACATGTGAAGTTATAAGAGTTGGTATAAACCATTGCAATAGGTAGCATGTCATTTCTCTTTGTGGTTAGTTTTGATTTGTCGAGGACGAGCAAAGATTTAAGTGTAGAGTGGTGATGTTTTGCTAAAATTATATGTACTGCTATATATCATACCCTTACTTTGATGAGTTAAATGATGTTGATTTTACTAACTGGTTGAATTTTGATGTATAAGAAGCAAGGTGAAAATAGGAGGCGATTCGACCAAGAATAGAGCTAAAGTAGCAAAATTTGAAGAAGTATTCCAGAGTCATGCCTCAGATGGCCAAAGCACGAGATAGACAAAATTTTTATAAGGAAAAAAAAAAGTTCAAGCAGTGAGCTATGGCCTTAAATTACTGTGAGATCATAAGAAGCAAAAAACACCATTGTTGACCTAGGAAGTTCATTTGGATTGAGAACGTGTTATAAAAGCATCTAACCCTTATTGCAAACCCATTATTGACCTAGTAAGGCTGTAAATGTCATTGTTAAAGTAAGGTCAAGCTGGGAAGATCCTTGAAACGAATCCACAAGACGAATCGAATAGTTTTTCTCAACTTTTATCATATGGATCTTATTTAATCAATCGTCATTGTTTTTTTTTCGGTTAGCCGAATATTTTATTGATAACTCATTTTCTCAAAAAACTTACATTAAAAAACTTACATCATGCATCCTACTGTTACTTTACATTTCTATGCCAGTCACTTGACCAGCCAGTATTAGATCCTATTCTTGTCTATATCGTTCCTTTATCCATCTTCTATCTTTACAAGACTTCTTCCTATTCAGTACATCCATTATCCTATATCTGCGCTCTGTCTTCACCTGCTTGCTTACCAGCTGTGGTCTGATCGCTTTCTGGTCCAAGAGTGCTCTGTTTCTTGCTCTCCATATGTTGTAAATCAGTGCAACTATAATAGCTCTTAAGAAAGCTCTGCTAATCTTTCCTCTTGCCCTCCTTGCCATACTTCTCCATATTCCTTGTAGGTCTGTCCTCTAAATCTGCATTTGTAGCCAACTCAATGTGTTTTGCAAGCATGTGAGAGAAATTATGCATTGGAAGAACAAGTGATCCACTGTTTCTTGATGTGCTCCACAAAGCAGACATGTGTCATCCTGGCTGATTCCCATTCTGAGCAATCTATCTTTTGTCAACAGTCTTCTATGCATTGTTAACCAGCATATAAAGTTGTGTTTTGGGACTATTACTCTATTCCATGTCTCTCTCCCCCATGTCCATTCATCCTCATTTCCTTTCCTCCACTGATATCTACTTTGTATTGTATATTTTCCATTAGCACTTAGCCATCCATTTTGTGTATAGCCAGCTTCAAATTTAATCCTCAGGCTGCATATCTTCTTCCAATACCATCTGCTATCTGGTGGGGTTTTATAGCTCCACCAGTCAGCTCTCCTGATGTAAATGTGGTTTACCTACTTCACCCATTAGTCAGACTTGCTTGCTATCAGCTGCTTTATTCCAAGTTAGGCAGTCAAGCACTCCTAGTCCACCCTCTCTTTTCCCTCTGCATATTATGTCCCAGGCCACCAGGGGTTGTTTACCTGCTTGTGCTTTCCCTCCCCATGTGAAATTTCTACATATTGCTGTGATCTCCTTTATTACACTCTTTGGTAGCATAAAAATAGAAGATCAGTATACATGAATGTGCATAAGCATTGAGTTTACCAATTGTACCCTTCCTGCATATGTTAGATTCCTTGTTCCCCATGTCTTGATTCTTGTTGTCATTTTCTTAAATGATTCTGGAACACCAAGGTATCTGAATGGTAGCTTTCCTTTTGAGTATCCTGTTATTTCACATAGCTCTTGTAGCTCATGTGCTTGCATGTTTGCTGAGAATATATTTGACTTGGCATTGTTGGTTGTGAGCCCTGATGCTGCTGAGAATGTCTACAGTCCTCTTAACATTAGTAGGGCTGATGTGTAGTCACCCTTGCTGAATATTAACATATCATCAGCAAAGCACAAATGTGTCAGCTTCATTCCTTTTCATTTGGTGTGGTATTTAAAGCCTTCTTGTTCAGCTACTCAGTGCATAATCCTTGTGAAATATTCCATGCATATTACAAATAAGAGAGATAAAATAAGGTCACCATGTCGTAAACCCTTTTCCCCTGTTATGCTCCCATGTAATCCTCCATTCAAAGCTATAGTGTATAGGGGTGTAGTGACACTCCATTACCCATTGTATAAATTTCTATAGGAAGTTTAATCCATGCAGCATCTCTTCAATAAATCCCCACTCCACCGAATCATACGCCTTCCTCAGGTCAATTTTTATTAGACAACTCGTAGTAGTGTTCTTCCTGTTGTATAATCTCATAAGATCCTGACATATAAGTATATTTTGCACATTGGACCTTTCAACTACAAAAGCACTTTGGTTTTCTGATATAATCCCTGGTAACACCTTTTTCAACCTGTTACGTAACATCTTGGAAAATGACCTTGTATATAGTATTGCAGCATGTTATAGGTCTGAAGTCTAGCACAGTATCTGCATGTGAGCTCTTTGGAATCAGGGTGATTAGTGTGTTATCGATCCCATCTAGCATTTTTCCAGTGTTGAAGAATTCCATTATGCCTTCTTTCAGGTCCTCCCTAACTATTTCCCAGCTGTCTTTGAAAAATTGACTTCCAAATCCATCTGGGCCTGGTGATTTGTCTCCTTCAATGGCCCAAAGTTCTTGTTTGATCTCTTCCTCTGTGAATTCCTTAATCAAAGCCTCTCGCTATGCTTCTGTAACCAGTGCTTCTCTCCTTATTATGTTGCTGCTTGCATGATGTCTTTGATTATTTCTTGTTCCCAACAATTCCTGGTAGTAAACTGTGAATGCTCTTGCTATCTCTTCTATTTCTGTTTTTACACTCCCATCTGCTGCTCTGATTGTGAATACCATATTGTTTGCCCTTATTGCTTTTAATATGCTATGATAGAACCTTGTGTTTTGGTCCCCCTTCTTTAGCCATTGTACCTTGCTTCTTTGTTAAAGGAATTTCTCCCTTATCAGCTTCAGTGTTACTGCTTCTTTTCTCAAGTTTTCTTCATGTTTCAGCAATGTTTCATTTTTGGGATCCTTTTGTATCATGCTTTGACACTTCAGCAGCTCCTTCATTACCTTATCAGCTTTCTGTTCAATCTCACTGAATCTGTCTTTATTCAATTTATGCAGCTTTTTTTTTAGCCTATGTAGTTTCCCCCCACAAGCATGTACATCATCTGTCTGCCTTGTATTGGTTTTTCCCAGCTCTCTTTCACCCTTGTTTTGTAATATGATGCTAGACTCCACATATTGTAGTATTTGAACATTTTCCTCCCATGTTGACTTCCATCATCCCAGCTAATAACTATTGGGCAGTGGTCATATAATCCTTCATTCCTATAATACACCTTAGCAGCTGGCAATTTTATCCATTCAGTGTTGATCAGCACCCTGTCAATCCTGCTCCACACTTTGTCCTCTATTTTCTGCTTATTGTTCCATGTGAAGACAGCCCCTGATGACTTCATATCACTCAACCCTGTGTCACTGGCACAATCCCTGAAGTCTTTCAATTCTGCTAGTGTTACCTTGCTTTCCATCATTTCTTCTCTATGTAGCATACAATTAAAGTCCTCTATAACTACCCATGGCCCTTTCATTTTCCCACTCAAATCTCTTATGTCCCTCCATAACTCTCTCCTCATTGCATTATCATTGTAACCATAAACCGTGGTTACACTAAATTGTGTTCATGTACCTCTATGTTCTACATTGCAGTGAATGAGTTGTTCAGTTACCAGTCCTATGTCCACATTGTAGACTGTTGGTTTCCACACTATCCAAATTCCCCCCCCCCCCAGGGTGTACTGAGAGATTTGTTGTAAATGACCATCACTGACAAATATTAAGAGAGACTTGATGTGCCTTTGCTCTCTTAATTTTTATTTCCAGTAGGCCAAATAGACATACCTTGGAGTTATACATAAATACTTGCGCCTCCATTTATTTAGGTATTCTATTTAGGGCTCTAGTATTCCAAGAAATGGTAAGGTCACAAATCAAAATTCTAAAGATTATAAATTATATAACCCAAGAAATGGTAAGGTCACTATAAGTAGAGATTGATGAAGACAATAATTGAAAATGAAAAACTAAAGAGCAAGATTACTCTTGTAGTCATTTCTTTGATGAAGAAAATGATGAAAAAATTGTGGAGCAGCCTATCACACCACCTTCAACACCTCCAGCACAAGTTCAAGAAGAAGATGAGTAAAGTTCAAGTTCTTTAAGTGAAGTACCTCAGAAGACTAAAAGTTTTAGTGAGTGGCGTTGAGCAAAATGATGGACAAACTTATTTTAAGAGGTCTTTTAAGGGGGTTTTCAGCTTAGGTGAGGGGACATAGTTTCTTGCGGGTTTCCCATTTTTTGTTTGTTGATGATACTTTGGTATTGTGTGATGCAGATGTTACTCAGTTATCTTTCTTGAGAGAGACGCTTATTTGGTTCCAGGCGGTTTCCGGTTTTAAAGATCAACCTAAGTGTGAGATCATTCCAGCAAGAGATGTTGACAACATGAAGGAATTAGCATTGGTGTTGAAATGTAAAGTAGGTACTTTGCCTACTATGTATTTGGGCCTGCCGCTGGGTGCGTCCAGCATGGATATTACAGTATGGAATCCGGTAATTGAAAGAGTCGAAAAGAGGCTAGCAGGATGGCAGAAGAGGTATCTTTCAAAATGAGGAAAGGAAGTGTTGATAAAATGTCTAGTATCCTTACATACTTCATGTCTTTATTGCAAGCTCCGAATTTTGTGACTGAAAAGTTGGAAAGGCTTTAAAGGAATTTCTTGTGGGATGCTGTGGATGGTTCAAGAAAGTTTCACTTAGTAAATTGAAAAACTGTCACTTCTCCTGAAAAATGGGGAGGACTGGGAGTGAAGGATCTCAAGACGCTCAATAAAGCTCTTTTAGGTAAGTAGCGTTGGAGGTTTGGGGTGGAGGAGAATGTGGTATGGAGGAGAGTGGCTGAGAAGTATGGAGTATTAGAAGGGAGTTGGAGGTCTATAGATATCACTCTTCCGTATATGTGTGGCCTTTGGAGGGGATTATGAAAGATTGGGACGAGTTAGTAGCCATATAAAGTTCAAGGTGGGGGATGGAAGTAGGATTATTTTTTCGGGGGCATAAGTGGTGTGGTGAGAGTGAGTTGAAGGTTGTCTTTCCTAATATGTTTAGCTTATCAAACCAGAAAGAGATGACTAATCAACAAATTCGTGGAGTTCATGTGGGGGAAGTGCTTTGGGATTTGACGTTTAGGAGGAGCCTCCAGGACTGGGAGATGGGTGAATTTTAGAACCTTCTTGAGATACTGTATAGTCAAAGGCTATTTCAGAACAGTGTGGATGTGTGGAGGTGGGAGGAGAACTCAAATGGGTTGTTCAGTGTTAGATCTTATTACCATAAATTACAGGTGAGAGTTGAAGTAAATTTTTCATATCGTGCCATTTGGATTCCGAAAGTGCCGAGAAATGTATGTCTCTTTGTACGGTTGACGGCGAGGGGAGAATTTTAACAGCTGACAATTTGAGAAAACGAAAGATTAATTATGTTAGCTGGTGTTTCATGTGTAAATGCTCTGGAGAAGATGTTGACCAGCTTTTGCTTCATTGCAAGGTGGCGGCTTGGTTATGGGCGGTGGCTCTAAATTGATTGGGAGTTCAATGGGTGATACCTGCCACCGTGAAGGAATCGATGTATAGTTGGACATTCAGAAGAAGGAAGAGAAGACCGAAAGCGTGGGATTTTGTTCCATTATTCATTATGTGGATAGTTTTGAAGGAGAGAAATATGAGAGTTTTTGAAGGGGTAGAGAGTAATTCTAGTTTTTTTTGTGTACCCATGAGGTTTCAATGCGCATAAATGATTGGGTATCTATCGTAGAGAACTATATTTTGGCGTAGGTTCTCTGCTTTTGGTATACATCTTGTATACAGAGTTTTTTCCCCTTCATTATTTATAAAATTATTACTTGATCAAAAAAAAATTTAGTCAGTAGTATGAAAATACGAAAGTGGTAAGAAAAAATTTATATGATTTGACTCACTTTTATTTGTTGGTGGATAGTGAGTCTCTAACTTATGAAGATACTGCCCAAACTGCCAAAAAGAGGGTTGCCATGGATGAAGAAATCAAGGCAATCAAGAAGAATGATACTTGGGAGTTGGCCACACTTCCAAAAAGCAAAAGCACCATGGGTGTCAAATAGGTATACAAGTTGAATAAAAATTTCAAAGCAAGATCTGTTGCCAAGGGATACAAGCAAAAGACCGGTATTGACTATGATGAGGTATTTGCACCGGTTGCTCATTAGGAAATAATTAGTTTTATTATTTCTTTAGCAACCTAAAATCAATGGAAAATTCATCAAATGGATGTGAAGTCGGTTTTCTTGATTTGTATTTTAGAGGAATAAGTTTACATTATTCAACATTTGGGCTAAAAGGTTGAAGGATGTGAAAATAAAGTGTTGAAATTGAAGAAATCTATTTATGGCTTGAAGCAAGCGCCACGGGCATAGAATAGTAAAATTGATTGATATTTCCAAGCAAATGGTTTTTCAAAGTGTCTACATGATCATGAACTTTATGTCAAGATTGCTAAAAATGGTGACATTTTACTTGTTTGCTTGTATATAGATGATTTGATCTTTACAGAAAATGATCCAAAGATGTTTGCAGAATTCAAGAAAGCTATGGCAAGAGAGTATGAGATGACAGACATTGGTTTAAAGTCCTATTATCTTGGAATTAAACTGCAACAAAGGGATGGTGGCATTTTTATTTCTTAAGAAGAATAAAGAATATGCAAAGAAAATTCTCAGGAAATTTGAGATGGAGAATTACAATCTCGTGAGCACTCCCATTGAATAAGGAGTTAAAGTGCCCGAGCATGGAGATGGAGAAAAGATCAATCAGACACTTTTCATGAGTCTTGTTGGAAGCTTAAGGTACTTGGCATGTACAAGGACGAATATTCTTTTTGGAGTTGGACTTGTAAGTCGCTTTATGTAATTTGGCTATAAGGAACTTGTTGGAAGAACTTTACCAACCATAAGAAGGTGCAACAAATATTTTTTTTAATAATAAATCGGCTATTGAATTGGCCAAGAACCTGATATTTCATGAAAGAAACAAGCATATTGATACTAGGTATCACTTTATTAGAGATTGTATATTTAATAAAATGGTGGAGCTTGAGTATGTGAAGTCGCAAGATCAAATTGCGGATATTTTCACCAAACTGTTGAAGATTGAACTTTTTTCAAAAGCTAAGGATGGCTCTTGGAGTGATGAAACAAGTTTAAGAAATGTGAACAATATAAACTTATTTCCATTTGTTTAAATTAGTTCATAAACTAGAATATTAAGTTAGTACATGTATTAAGTATGAACACATTAATATACATTGAAAGATACAATGTCTAGAGGTGCCATCCATGTACTTTGCAAAATGTAAAGTGTGGACATGATTAGTGTATTTACATGTAGTGTAGGCTAGATGCATGAAAGAGTTCTCCTATACATAGCCATGTATTCCTAGCCATTTGGAACAAGTCAAGTAGAATAGAAATCATCCCCTCCTCTACTTTCTTCTTTGTGGGTATTGTTTTGTGTTGTCTTGTTCTCCCAAATTTTTCTAACAGATTTCTCATGTGACAATGGACAGAAAAAGGAAAGAATAGTAATTAGTAAATTACTATATTTCAGTATCACCTAGATGAAATAATAAAGTAAACAAAAATAGATTAAGCCTTGAGTTATTCATGGTTTGCTGTTACCACTCAACTTCATCTATGAGTGTTTTGGGATACAAGTTGTGTTTTTGGAGGATATGAACAACGTAAGAGTTAACAAATATTGTACCTCACCTGGCTTCTAGTTTTGTTTTTAGTAATTGGAGAATAATTTGGAGGGCTTCTCTCTTTATTAGGTTGTCAAATCTGCTTCCATGACATTATTGTCTAGGATACAGACACAGTATAATTGAGTGGGTATGTATCCTCACCCAAAAAGGTAATACCATCAAACTCTCTATAACAACATCGGTTGCTCGGACAGTTTAATTTTGCTGTTCTAGCAAAATGTTATTATGGTGAACGTATAATAAGTAATAGAATAATAGAACATATAATCACTAGATTGAATTCCCAGTATTAGTAGAAATTTTTTTGCTCAAGAGATTCTCAACGTGTGTTACAAAAGGAAACAGTACAATGAATGTGAAATGAAGTAGTACTAATTTGACAATGGCTCCAATCCTTAGCTTTGAAGTTCACAGAACCTCTTTAACACTCTAAACAATCCAAGAAACTCTAGTGTAATTTTTTGTCAGATAAGCACCCAATGTATAGTTTATTAACTTTGTCAGCTGATTAATGCTTATTTTATCGAGTTTATGGGAATTAACAATGACACTGATGGTAGTAGTACTTTTTAACCATATACTTACAAGAAATGTTCAAAGTTAAACAGCACGTATAGGATGACGATTGCGAGATATAGTTTTACTTTAAACTACTGCAATAACAAAACCGAAACTAAGTTAGTACATGCTATTTAATTAGGGTTGTCTTCTTGTTATTTGAACAAAAAATTTAACCCAACAGAATACGTTGGTGCTAACACTGATGTTATTTCCTTTATTGGTTATCAACAGGATTCTCTTAACTAGGGTTAAGTTGCTACATGGATAGTACTAAGCTCTTCATAAAGTACCTAACCTGGGAGAAGCAACTATGCTTATAAGTAGGATCTTTTTCATTTGATTATCGCAAGGGAGAAGTCATGACTATTCTTCCTAATATTTTGAACTTCAAGGAATCATTAATTGATTCTTATAATTGGCTGATATGTAAGCATATGTATATATCTACCTGACTAAATCATTAACAATTCCCAGGTACAAAGATGAGATCTAATGCAAATATGCAAGAAAACCATACATGGACTATCTTCAGCAAACAAAAAGAAACTTGGGTCTAAAGCAAACACAGTAAATCTTGGAGTTCTGGGGGAGTGTAGTAACATAAAATTGCAACCTTAGCTTTGACATGAAGGGTGATGGAAAAAACTTGATAACACTAAAGCAATATAAAAAGGATGTTACCAGGAGCTGGCAAATTCATAGAGTTTGCCTCTTGGGGAGAAAATGACCAATCCAACTTCAGCATCACAAAGTACTGAAAGTTCAAAAGCTTTCTTTAGCAATCCATTTCTGCGTTTGGAGAAAGTAACTTGCCTACTTGTGGCGTTTTCTATGCGCCTCATCTGAGTTTTCCCTCTTACCATGATCTCCTAATTCGCACAGTAAAATATGGTAAACTAAATCAAGAAAAGATAGAAGAAGCATTAATCACCTAAAAGTGCAGAAAATATAAAGGAGTTAGCTATTGTCAAATTACATTATAAAACAAGAAAGGATATATATGCAAGTTTATTGAAGACAAAGAACATCACATAATAAACAAAAAAAAAAAATGAACAGTTGACCCAATAGTTGAAGCAATAGAGATTCTTGAAGAATAATTGTATAAAAGAAATGAAAATCAACGAGTATATGATGGAGGACTTACAAAATAGGCAAAAACTCAGAGGCTTTTTGGCTTGCAGGTGTAAGGAAATATAGAAAGTGAAGCTAAAAAGGGAAGTCCCAAATTAGACTGATGTATATGTATGTGGGAGAAAGGAGAGTAAACCTGACAGTAAAAGGTAGGATAAGGTGAAACGTGTTACTGATTTCTAAGCCCCAACTTGTGTATATCATTTTTCTTTTTTGTTTATAAATATTTGGTATTCGATATTTACTGATCAAATTTAGATTTACACAGCATAGAGTTCTATAGATTAACTTACGCATCATAGAGAACTCATTATAGGGTGCTGCTCCCTAATATTAAATTTATTTATTTCTTAGGTTCGAATTTAAGACATGATTTAGAAGTGGATAAATAATGCCACTATATCATTTAATTTATAGTATATGGTAAGTTGTCTATCTTATTTTTAAGTAATTATTTTTGTTTATTATGAACTGTGGCTATAGTTATCTTATACTCCCTCCATTTTAATTTATGTGTCATATTTTGACTCGGCACGGAGTTTAAGAAATAAAATAAGACTTCTGAAACTTGTGGTTCAAAATAAGACATAGATAATTGTGTGGTTATAAATCATTTCACTAATGACAAAACTGTAATTTTGAAGTTAAGTTGTTACCAAATTTAGAATGATGTCATTCTTTTTGGAACAGACTAATAAAAAAATGCTGTCATATAAATTGGAACTGAGGTAGTAAGTAATTTAACAGATAGTGCAAATTTTCTTACAGTTAGCACATATAAGGAAGTTATTTTTCACCTACTCTTTCTCTCACTTTCCTTTTCTTGAAGCCTACCTTACCCCACAACAGAGAGTTAGAAATGAAATAAAAAGAAATGGAAATAATATTAGTGGAAGACTAAAATGTCATATTTTGCTAGTTTTGGTAAACCTAAAAACTTAACAAAAACAGAAAAAATGAGATGTAAAAGGATATTAGACGAGTGCAAAGACAAAGCCATGTTTGGTGTAGTCAATCCATATGCCACTGAGTAACAGTAACAACAATGGAAAGTTTGTACATTAATGTTAAACTACGTCAATATGTCATTATCAAGAGATGAGTACGTACCAATAAGAAGGCGAAAACTCATTCGTTTTGTGATAAAGTCTTTAGTACTATTTCTGATATAAGAGTAGCTGTTTTTGTGATGTGAAAACGCTAGTCTATCTATATACTTATTTCCTTTAATAAGTTGTAGTAGCTTGTGGAGGTGAGAAGAGCGTACTGCGTCTCAGTTTCAATGGCAGACATTTCTTCACTTCAGCTATCATGTGTCAACTTTTACATTTTTTTTTTTTTTTGGCGAAAATATCCTCAATTTAGAGAGTAAAAGGAATATACTGTATTTTTTTTCATTAAACTGTAACAGAAAGGATTCTATCTAGGGGAATATTCTTATTTGTAAAAAGACTTCCCTAATCTAGATTCAAATAGGTTAATACTTATAGCAGAAATATCCTGTGTTAATTCTTCAATTTTGTTTTTGGAAAATAGATAAGTTGCCCTATATAGTTACGTGGAAAAGTCATTTACACTCATACTGAACAGGCGACGTGTTGTGTAAATGATATCTTCGGACAACTATAAATAAAGTGCAACTTGTGTATTCTACATTGGAAAGATTGTTCTCACTATACCTTTGTCTTCATCAATGTTACATAAATCAATCTAGGTTTTTTTTCAGTGCAAGAAATTTGCTTACATTTAATATTTAAACAAATTCAATGAATCTTTATCATATCTTTATACATTGTTATCATTTAATCGAGGCTAACTTATTAATACCAAGTATTTATTTTTAGTCGGGTTTATCAAATTAATCCATATTATACTCGTGTGGTTTGATATAGTACATAATACTACTGGATACGAATAAATACCCTAATTTTAGTTTCGTCGATTCCCCTAGATTCATGAACCTGATGAGCAAGGAGGGGAGGGTAAAACTACCCAAACGAAAAACTTAAGTACTACTCTCTTTAATTTATTCCAATAATTCTCTTTTTATTCCTTTTGTCATAGCGTTACACTAGAAATTAATTGTACTTTCTACCTTTGTTCTATAATAGTATCATATATTGACATTTTCTTTTAGAAGATGATTTTTTTTTTTTTGCCAGTTATACTTAAGTTAATTAATCCTCATTAGTTAAATATAATTAACTTTTATAGTGCTATATTCGATTCCTTTCATTTTTTAGTTCAATATAGTTAACTTTTATAGTGCTATTTCACCCTTCACCTCCCATGATGTCTCTCCCTTGCTGCTGGGGAGCAAATTAGAGAAGTATCTTTTCTGTTTCATTTTATGTATCTTAAATCGATTCAGCACAAACTATAAGAATTTAAAAAATCTCGTGACTTTGTATTTTAGACTAAATGTGTGCATAAAATATTAAAAATACCCTTTGAATTATGTAATTTCAAACATATCATGTAATTTCTATAAGAGATCTTTACAATACATAATGTTGAAATAGCATATAATATAGTCACTACTAGAAATTGAGCTTATTCCGAGGGAGTGTTTAGCCAGGGAGTTCTCAAGCCACAATTTGGAGAAGGACTTCCCTCGCCAAACACCTACTTTCTCTCGCCAATAGTAATAAAAAAAAAAAAAAAAAAAAAAAAAAATTGACATTGGCTTGGGAAGTCCCTCGCCAGTCCATAAAATTTTAAATTTCTCTCTCCTACACTGCTTGGAAATTCCCTTGCCAAAATTTATAAAAAAAAAAAAAAAAAAAAAAAAAAACTTGGGAGTTCCCTCGCCAAACAAAAGAAGAAAATATTTTCTTTCCTGATTGGCTTGGGGATTTCCTCGCCAATCAAACACTGTCAGATCTGTCAGGTGTTTGGCGAGGGAAGTCCTTAGCCATTCAATAAATAAAAATTATACTCCTCCTTCACTGTAAGCCACAAAACGAATCGCACATATCCAGTTTCCATCCCAAACAAATCGCCTTCTCCCTCATCACTGCCTCGTCCGTCTCCGGCAACTCCATTTTTATTTCTCGTCCAACCCATCGCAAGATTCTACCCATTAGATAAATATTTCCATTAAACTTTCTCTTATATACCTTATGATTTTTATTGTTATTATCCCTCAAATAAATTAGTTTTAACATATAATCATGAAATTTTATTGTGGATGAATGTTTGGGAATTGTTTATCCTAACTTTGATTTGAGAAAGAACTATAATTAGGAATTATTGTAATTAAAAAATAATTTGGAAATACTTGTTTAGCCTTAGTTGAATGATATCTCTTAGAAAATAATTTGGAAATACTTGTTTAGTCTTAGTTTAGCATTAGAAAATAATTTGTAAATACTTGTTTAGCCTTAACCCTTTAAACTAGTTAAGCTCGTTGGGATCTATTTCATGAAGGTACAATGAAAATACTGGAATTAAATAGAAATTTTTTACATGGAGAGACAATATATTCGGTAAAAATTATCAAAATGGACCCCTATTTTACAACCTTACCCGACCTGTCATCCCTATTTTTATTTTTATTTTTATTTTTTATTTCACTCATAGCAACCCTTATTTAAAGAAACAAAAAACTCTAGCCTCCATTTTTCCTCTCTTCTCCTTCCCTCCTTCCACAATAGCCACTGCCTCCCCACCCCTCAATCACTGACTCATCTTCATTCCCTCTCCTCCAAGCCACCGCCACCCGTTGCCGTCACTGTTACGCCGATGCCGCTGTTTCTTCTTCTTCTTCTCTCTTTTCTTTTTTTGGAATAACAATGTCGATTTTCCGATGTAAATTCCAGTCAAAGCTCCAATGAGGGTTTATTTATCATGTTTTTTCTTCTCTTTTCACTTTTTTATAAAAATTCAGTGTGATATACTAGTTGTTTGTTAAAAAAAACATCTAATGTTTAGATCTAGTATTTTTCTTGTAGAAAATTGTGTAAATCTTGTATATTGGCTAAGATTTTATGTAAAAGCTGTCAAAAATACTGTATAAATTCTTTTTATGAATTTATACAATTTTATAAATTTTTATACAAGTTTATACACTTCTATAAACATGTATAAAGTTGTATAACTCTGTATGGTAAATATATTGAATAAACATAGTTTATACAATTATTGTATAAATCTGTATACGTGTGTATGAACAATGAATAAAGTTGTATAAATTTCATATTTATGCACCATTTATGGATGTTTGTATAAAATTTATATTTTTTGTTTATATTTTTATATTTTTCTTCTTGCATATGCATCTCTCTCTCTCTCTCTCTCTCTCTCTCTCTCTCTATATATATATATATATATATATATATATATATATAGAGAGAGAGAGAGAGAGAGAGAGACACACACACACACACACACACATACATGTACAATTTATTTATTTTTAAATATTTGTGTGTATAAAATTATAAAAAAATAATTATTAGTGACATAAAATAAGAAATCCCAACGAGATCCGGCGATTTTTCAGTTTTGCTGCCACCGTCGGTGCTAGAGTCGCCGGCGGTAGGTTAGTGGCAGGGGAGGAGGAGGTAGTGGCACCTAAAGTTTTTTATTTTGAGAGAGAGTTCAAAGGGGGTGTTAGTTTAGGTAATTTTAAAAATAAGGGGGGGATGTTCTGCCATGTATGAAAAAAATATGGCCCCCCATTTATAATTTCCTTGCTTTGAGATGCTATTTCTAAAAAAAAAATAATAAAAAAAAAATAAAAATAAAACCCAATTAAAAACTACTCCTACTAAGTATATAGAATATTATTCTTTTTAAAAGAGTTTTTTTTATACATATATGCAAACATACACCCATATATTATATAAAAAAAAATGGCAACATTTCTCAAATTACAAGACATAGCATTATTTTCCCTAACATATTTCTCAATAATCAACATATTTCACATTCATTTTCCCAAATTACAACATCTTTCACTTACTTTTTCTTCCTCCCATCACCCTACCCCCACCACCCCAGCGCCATCACCCCCACCCTAGCGTCATCACTATCACCCCAGCGCCATTACCCCCACCCCAGCACTAATTACCCCCATCCCCACACAGGCTACTAAGACAGAGATGATTAAGATCTGACATCGCCATCACCACCACCCCAGCACCATCACCCCCACCACCCCAGCGCCATCACCCCACCCTACACAGGCTACTGAGATAGAGACGACTGAGATCTGACAGAGACGACGCAGATCTTCTTCCTCATACTGCTCGTTTTCAAATTCCGGCGGGACCGAGAAATCGGCATAGTTTTCAAAGTCTTCGTCGTCGTCTTCATTGTCGGAGAAGTTGAAATCATCTGTGTCGGAAGGGAAATTGTGTTTTGAATTGGCGGCGGAGGAGTCTGATCTGGTGTCGTAGTGACGCCGCTGCATCCCTCACCGAAAAACCAAGTTGGTGTCGCTCCTCTTCGTCCATTTTGACTATGGTTCTGATCTATGTATTCTTGCCGGCGAATTCATTATTTCTGATTACTCATCCTTTTGCTCCATTCTTGTTATGCATATTTAATTATTTATGTGGCTGTTATTTATTACATATTTATTACTCATCCATTTATACATAGTTATTACTCATCCAATTATGCATATTTATTACACACTTGCTGGATTTTACTGATCCGAACAAATGAAACCGTACGAAATAGCTCGAACAGTGCTGAAATATTCTTGAAACGGTGCTGAAGCAGTTTGAAACAACACAGATACAACGAGATACAGTTAGATACAGAGCAAAAATAGTGCACGTACAAAATGTAAAAAATAATGTGAAACAACACAAAAAAGTTGAAATAGCTTAGAAACAGTGAGAAACAACACACAAACGGGATGAAACAGTGCTGAAACAGTCTAGAAACAGCTAGATACAGTCTAGAAATAGTTAGATATGGTGCAAAATAACCTGAAATTGTATAGAAAAAATTAGATACATTGTTGAAACAACGTAGATACAGCGAGATACGGTTAGATACAGAGCAAAAAATAGTGCAGATACAGCGAGATATAATGCTGAAACACTCTGAAACAGCTAGTGCAAAAGTCTGAACCAAAATGTAAAAAATAATGTGTAACAACACAAAAAGGTGAAACAGTTTAGAAATAGCGGGAAACAACGAACAAATAGGATGAAACAATGCTGAAACTGTCTAGAAACAGCTAGATACAGTCTAGAAATAGTCAGATACGATGAAAAATAATGCACATACGGCGAGATACGGTGTGGTTGGTAGTTGAGATATGATGTGGTTGGTAGTTCAGATACAACGAGATACAACGAGATATAAGGTGGTTGGTAGGTGAGATACAACGAGATACGACGTGGTTGGTAGTTGAGATAAATTGAGATACAACGAGAAACAGTGAGATACGAGGTGGTTGGTAGTTGAGATACGATGTGGTTGGTAGTTTAGATACAACGAGATACGATTGGTTGGTAGTCGAGATATATCGAGATACAATGAGACACGAGGTGGTTGGTAGTTGAGATACAACAAGATACAACGAGATACGAGGTAGTTGATAGTTGAGATACAACGAGATACGAGGTGGTTGGTAGTTGAGATACAGTGAGATACGAGGTGGTTGGTATGCGAGATACAATGAGATACAGTGAGGTTGTTGGTAGGCGAGATACAACGAGATATAGTGAGATACGAGGTGGTTGGTAGTTGAGATACAGTGCGATACAACGAGATACGATGTAGTTGGTAGTTGAGAAACATCGAGATAAAGTGAGATACAATGAGATACGAGGTGGTTGAAGATGGGAGGAAAAGTGAAATTGGGGGATATGGGAGGAGTAAAAATGAAATTGGGGGAAATGGTGGGAGCAAAAGTGAAATTGAGGGAAATGGGAGGAGGAAAAGTGAAATGGGAGGAAATAGGAGGAAGAATGTAAGGTAATTATGTTATGAGAAAATATTGCTATGTTTTGTACTTAACTTTTTCTTTCTTCTATATTGGGTAATTTTGTTAAAATATTACTACTATATTTTATAAATAACTTCTAAAATTTGTACTTTTATATAAAAGTTCCTTTTTAAAAAAACACCAAAGATTGAAAAGTGGAAGTCATGTTTAAAAGTGGTCCCAAAACCACACAACGAATAAAATCTTCGGACCAATAAAATCCCTGGACAAAGTCAGAAAATAATGCCAAACCAAACAGGCCGTAACTTAGGGGACCCCTCACTTGGTGGATGGTGGTAACAGGTGTCGGCACGCCAGCTTTAATTTAAATAAGCTCATTTAATATAAACTAATTAATAGATTAATACGATGTATCCTTTATACATTAACCGAAAAGACTTTACTTTAAAATAAAATTAGAAAGTTAATCTCGAGAACCCACCATGCTTGGTGGCCAGTGGATTTGGGTGTATGTGTATGGCTGTTTTTCCAATAAATTTGATTTCTCTGTCCGGGACCAGTCGATTATGTTAATTGGACAAAATTAGGTGAATATTTAGTTAATATAATTACTTTTTAGAGAGGGTTGCAAATATTCCTTGACGCGTACCTTTTTTGGAAACTTATCACGTTCAACAGTTTGGATACGCAAATTGACCTCTCTTATTCTATTCGCATAGGACTCGTGAAAATTCTGAAAGATTGTTTTACCATCTGCTATCTTGGTTCTATTACAAGTGTCCAACTTTTTACTTTTAGGTAAATTAAGAAAAACATTATGTATATTTTATCAAATTATCTTTATTTATTTTATTGATAAACATGACGAGAATAAATTATCATTTTTACCACTTTAGTAGCAAGGACGCTATTGGCAAAAGTAGATACTTTTGTATTTATATTCTAAAATTGACACTTATTTTAAGACAAGAAAAAAGTATAAAAAAGTACTTATTTAAGGATATAGGCAGTATTGTTTTACTTTTATTATGTTCAAAACTCAATAGTAATTTTTTTACCTTTATTATGTTCAAAACTCAATAGTAACTACTCTAAATTCTCATCACGTAAGATTTATTAAAGACCATTGCATTGGGTGAAAAATTATATAAGTCTCGAGCTCAGGGTGCAGGGCGAAACCCTGTTCGGGCCCTCTCCTGCTCGAGCAGGAGAGCGCGAGGAGAGCGCTAGCGCTCTTTTTATTTTTTCAACATTTGGAGAAAAAGAAAGAGATAATCGATCTTATTTCTTCTTTGTATCCAGAGAAGCTGTAGGAGGGATGAGAGTGCAAGCTAACGTGGGGGCAAGGGCAATAACATCCGAGCAAGGCAAGCCCTAGAAATCGGCAGGGTTCTTTTATCAATCTCCTGGTCCTTGCTTAACTCCTTGTTCCGTAAACCGGTCGCTGGTAGATCTGATCGGATCCCATAGCTCTAAAAGAGTGATTTTTCTCGTTTTTAGGGATGACACTCTCTGGCTATATGTCTGCGGCTTGTCAATTTAATGAAGAAAAAGAGATCGGGAAAAGAGCTCTCTTCACGAACTTGTACAATCGATGCCACAAAGATAGCCAACTCTATTATCAAAGAAATAAGGAAAGGGAGCTTTTTCCCACGTTGACTTGCTTTGTCTTGCTTACCGGCTCGAAATTTTTCTCCTCTTTCTGTTACTATTATATAACCTCCTCGAAGCAAGGAAGGGAAGGAGGAGGAGAAGCATAGATAATTAGGGAAGTGGAGTAATTGTCAAAACTTTTATTATTCACTTGTGCTAGTGGCGGAGAGGTCGGCGCCTGTGTTCTGGCTCGAGGGAGGGGGGGGGGGCTTAGCTCTGGAGCCTCTCTGCTTGCATAAATGAATGGATCAGAAAGGGCATACAATTGCCAACTGTAAAAAATCACATGAATTGTTCAACCCATCTGAATGAAATGCATGAATATACCCTAGACAACGGAAGAAGTCTTGCACTCTGTCTTGTGTATGTCTCAGGCGACGGCAGGCTTTATCGAACAAAGCCGTGAAAAGACCTGCGTCTCTCTTTCGTTGAAAGGTTGAGTCCATTTTTCTTTCCATTTCAACTAATACAAACTGGAAATACATAAAATCGCGCTTAATGTCTCTCTTGGTTTCCATGGATAATGCACTCTCTTCGACCTCTCCTGCTCGAGTACTGACCTCAAGCACTCTCCTCAAGCTCTCCTCCTCGAGCTCTTCTGCTCGAGCAGGAGATCCTCGAGCTCTCATGCTCGAGCACTCTCCTCGAGCGCTCTCCTGCTCGAGCACTCACCTCGAGCTCTCCTGCTCGAGCGCTCTCCTGCTCGGGCGCTCTCATGTTGCTTAGAACTTGATTTCCATGTCCTCTTAAAGTACTCCAAGTTCTTGATGTATATTATGAATCATCCACGGCTTCGAGTGCTCATCCGAATTGCACCAATATACCCCTCAGTAGAACAGTTATTCTTTGGTGAAGTTGTAATTGTCGCCATTATGATTGCCTTAAAGATGAAGATCATGGGATGGCCATGATCAACGAGGAATTAATGGTCTTAAAGTCTATTTATTACCTTGGCATCTTTTGTAAGCTATGTCACGCCCTAAAAATTATTTCCCTGCGGGTTGCGAAGTTTATTATTTAAAGGCTCGTGACTGGTGTTCAAAAGGTACAAAATTATTTAGAGAAAACTCGGAGTCGCCACTTGACATAGTTTAAGGTGTGCCAAGTCACCAAAAGGTACCTTGGAACACCTTTGACTCGTCTAATGGTCTGCGTTTAGAGATTCGAGTAAGGTTCTCAGTTGACTCTCGGGAAGGTATTAGGCACCCTCGAGTCCTGTGCCGAGCACAGTTGCTTTATTGTCGCAATTTTAATTTATTAAATATGGTTGTTATATTAATGCCGTCAATTTAAATTTATACTTTGATTCAGAAAATTTAAAAGAGTCATTCTTATCCAACCTCACAAAGGACTGGTCTATTAAAAAAAATGAATTTTATTGACTTCCTCGAGACTAAAGGTGAGTCGTTTGCCAAAAATTATAAATGGGTAAAACCTGTTTGTATAAATAAGCTGCCGTAAAAAATTTATTCGCAAAATTTATCATATCTTTTTTTTATATTTTATTGCTTAAAAAAAAAATTAGTCTAATAGAACTAATTTCTTTTTAGCCTAATAAGCATACCACGAGTCATACTTATTATTAAACTAAATCGTAGAAACCCTTCTCGCTCCTATTTAGTTTTGCCTAATCGACTATTAATTGAGTGCAATTTCTAACTTTATTAAGTGACAAATTGGGACTCCTAAATTTATCCTCATTTTTGGAACAGGGATTATGAAATTATTTTACCAGAGTTGCATTAAATGATAAAATTAAGTAATTAAACTGTACTACTTTAGTAGCTTAAACTTTAGGCCAGATGTTCAAACACTTAAACATGTGCGTTTTTGGGTTGAGTGGTGCAACGAGCAGTTAGCTAAATGCAAGAATAATATATCCTTTTTTTACGCTAAATGGTTTTTTTTTTTTAAAGAGTGGGCTGTTTTAAAGTGTATTTACAAAGTTAACACCTTTATTTTGTTAAGTGAATCTGAGCGTTAATTATGCTATTGACTCACTTAGAGTTATTAAATTGGCTTTCAGAATTTATTATTTCAAGTGTGATATGTTCATTATTGATGATTTCCTTGGTTTTAATTCACTGTAGCGTTTCTTGCTATTTGTTTTGTTTCAATGTAACTAATGAACCAAGTAGCCATAACTCTTTAATAACATTAAAAAAGCAGTCATATCTATATATATATATAAATAAATAAGGGCTTAACTTAAGGAACTTGTCTGACTATGCATTTTTCTCCAATCAACAGATCTTGTTGAACAATGACCAGAACACCTTATTGCCTCAACACTTAGTCTACATCGTTTTACCAGTTTGCATAACATGTCACTTTACTTGATCTTGTTACACATCTAGCTCCTTTATCAATTATGAAATAGACACCAGTTCCACTTGAAATAATTTTTTAATGAGATGAGATTTGCACATGAACTTGTGAAACATTCAACCAGTTTGCAATTGGTATACCTTTACCTCCATTTTAAAAGCCAGACATACTCATTTGGGTGATAATCATACAACTCATTAAGTGTAAACATAGCACAAAAATGAAATACAATTCTTTAGGACTATATCTCAAACTAACAATTCATTCCATATATTTTCAAACTTCAACATAGCTGAAATTTACATGAAGGAACAAGGAGTTGGAAAATTTACCTAATGGAGCCAAAATTCCAAGGCAAAAAAGCGATTGAAACAATCCAACCAGAAACCGGAAACAGTAGCTAAAACAGCCCTTCAACGCCCCTAATTAACCTCCAAGACTTGTGGATTTATACCCCGAAAGACCCTTGAAGTAATGGCTTTTGGTTCTAAATCCTAACTCTCAAACTTACTATTTTTTAAAAGTGTTTTGCTCTCTTTTTTGTGTCAATTTTCAGCAGCTGTTAGTTGGTTGAAAGAGGGCAATAAATGACCTCTTTATAGCTAAAAATTTAGGTCTAAAGGTGGGGTATGGACTTGTACAAAAGTACAAGCCCACACCCCTACACTTGAGTGCTTTCTAGTCATATTTTCAGCATAGTAGAGCAGCTGAAAAATGACTATTTCAGCTGCCCCCAAACAGTCCTAAAATGATGAAATATATACAAGTAGGGTCCTCTAAAAGGACCCCCATTACTCATTACATTACTGGAAGAAACTAGGACCAAACTAGCTACCCTAAATCAGTCCCAAACTAACTAAATGGAACCAAACTATCTTAGAAGTAAACTAACAAATACCAGACCTTATTTTATGACCAAACTAAGCCAAAGTCTCATGTTCAAATCAGTAAGAGAGGAAGGGCTACAAATCAACAAGAAGCATATCCCTGCCAGCATTGCATAAGTCGTCTAAGCCGCTAGATTTCATTTACTCAATTCCCAGACACATAGAACATTAGAGTAAAGCATATTTTGGGAAATACTAGCAACAAGCAAGATTAGATTCTTACACAAAGGATATACAGCCTCTAGCTAGACTAAACATGAATTTCCACCATGAGTTAAGCTTTTCACATACCCGACAACAACACTTACCAAATTTGATTGCGCTGACCCAAAACCTGCTCGAACATATGCAGCATCCACACATTCATATGCGACTTCAACTATGCAAGAACGAGCTTAAAACCCACATGTCTACCCTCAAAACTCATAGATACAGAAACTAGTTCTCATGCTTGAAAAGTTGAAATAAATCACAAGAGAGTAACAAACCACAAGACAATTGATTTCTTCAACTCCAATAGATTAATAACAAAACCAGTGTACTAAACACATAATTCACATATACGACTTATATGTTAATACTAACATTAGAAACTAATTCATTTGTCTAGGTGGAAAACAGAACATAAAGACTAAAGTTTGTTTCCTAACCCGTCAAACCAAAGCCGAGCAAAAGCTCACTCGCCATCACAACATCGCGCTGCTGCATACGGATCAGCCTCACTTCATCTATGCCATCAACACCACTGTCCCGGCTGCCTCGACTCATCAACATTACAGCCTAATCAACACCAATCGTCGTCATCGCAACAAACCCGCTGCTACCAAAACACAATAGAACCAGCACCCTCGACTCACCATCGACTACGAACGCACCATCATACCCTCGAATCAGCTGTTGCGTCGTCACATAGTTGCCCGTTTAAATGACTGAAAACAAATAGCCTCTCCACCCCCAAACAGTCATCATCACAGCCATACACGATCTCCCCCTCACCTCACTAAAACAAAATTATCACAGCCCCCCCTCACCCTCCATAAACCATAACAGAAACAGGGAGAAAAAGAAGAAATAAGAATAAGAATCAAAGAAAACAGAAAAGGAAAAAAAAAAAAAAGAAACGGGTAGAGAGAGAATGGGTTTCGGGAAACGGGGTAATGGGAGAGAACAGAGGAGTAAAGAGGAGAGGAGGAACCAAGAAAACTCACCGTAAAAATTCAAAGTGGCCGAATTTTTTGTTTGACCGCAACTTTGACCGTCGATCTACGAAAATCGGCTTAGAATTTGGAGAAACTAAGTTGAGAAATGGAATGGGGTGGTCGAGATCTTTCCGATGATATATATATTGTATTTTTCCGGCCACCGGAGGTGGTGGCCAGCGGCGGCAGTGCGGCGGAACCGCGGTGGGAGGCGAATTCCGGCGACGGGGCGAAATTTTGACAGAGTTTTGCTTGTTTTTTCTAAGTTTTGTGTAAAATGGCAATTTTTGGGAATTAAGCTTATATAATTGGGAGTGTGGGCTTGGGTAATGGAATGGGCTGATGGGCCAACGTTTTGGGCTACTATTTTTTTTTATAAATGGCCATTTAAAAGGTCTATACTTATTAAAACCCACCCAATTAACTACAATCAAAACTACATAAATCTATAATACTATCACAATTGAACATAGAATTATAGTTAAACACATAACAAGTAGTTTTGGCAATTTTCATATTTTCTATTCTAATTAATGACAATTTTTGTTAAGAATAAACACTAGAATTCCAGAAAAATTCGACGACGCGTCCTAAGAATCTAATACGACTATTCTAAGCAATTTTTCTTATCTAGTGCCAAAATTAGGTGATTACAGCTGCCCCTCTTTATTCGGGAACACGAAGAGTTTTCGGACAAAGAAGTAATCGACAACTAATTTTGGCTTTTCGGTTCTAGCCGAGAGCATGCTTTTCCAAATGGTGACCGTACCTTGAATTTCGGTTCTAACCGAGAACAAAGTTACCTACAAATCCCCGGACTAAGGAATCAGGTCAGTGTAGTTCCTTACGTGCGGTAGCTGGGACTACCGCATTCGAACAAACACTAGACTCTTCTAGACTCACTAAGACAAACTAGACACTCTAGACTAGTAAGACAAACTAGAGACTCTTCTAGAAACACTTGGAGCTGATACTAGATACTCTTAGGCCTACAAGGGCTGTCGTTGCTGGTCACTGGTTGCTTACTGATTGGCGGTCATTGCTTTACAGAGAAAATGAAAGTACAACATTGAAATGTAAAGTTACAATTCCTACTCTAAGTCTTCATGCATCCCGAGACGAGCTTCTTGGTTCTTGCTCCCCTCATTTTTGAAAAATGAAACCACCGCTCTTGGTTCAGGTGGGTCTTGCTCTTTGTAGAAAAAATAAAACCCCCGATCTTGGTTCAGGTGGGTCTTCCCTCTTTACAGAATGGACTCCCTCGTTCTTCAGGTGGGTGCCTCGACTTTCTCAAATGTATTCCCTCGTTCTTCAGTTGGGCGCCTGGACTTCTTCAAGCTACTCCCTCGTTCTTCAGGTGGGCGCCTGGACTTCTTCAAATGTATTCCCTCGTTCTTCAGGTGGGCGCCTGTACCTTCTCTAAACTACTCCCTGATTTCTTAAAACTGCTCCCTCATTCTCCAGGTGGGTTCCCTGACTTCTTAAAATAAAAGCCCTCATTCTCCAGGTGGGTTCCCTGACTTCTTTAAAACTACTTCCTCATTCTCCAAGTGGGTGCCCTGACCTTCTCTAAACTACTCCCTCATTCTTCAGGCGGGCTCCCTGACTTTCTCTAAAACTACTCCCTCATTCTCCAGGTGGGTTCCCTGACTTCTAAAATAAAATCTCTCATTCTTCAGGTGGGTGCCTTAACTTCTAAAATAAAATCCCTAATTCTCCAGGTGGGTGCCCTGACCTTCTCTAAACTAGAATCCCTCATTCTCCAGGTGGGTGCCCTGACCTTCTCTAAACTACTCCCTCATTCTTCAGGTGGGTGCCCTGATCTTCTCTAAACTACTCCCTCATTCTCCAGGCGGGCTCCCTGGCTTCTTAAAACTACTCCATCATGCTTCATTCTTTTGCTTTCTTGTATTTCAATGGCCTTCGGCACAGAACATCATGCGGCCGAGTGTTCCAACTAGTCATTAGTCAAACTTTGTTAGGAACGGTATATTTTCCTTGATAGTCTCTTCTGCGGTGCAAACCTTGGCATGTCACTCCAGATGCCAAACTACCTCATAGGCATTCTATTATCCAGGCAGGTCCTGACTGTGCTCTGCTACAACTGCAAAACAGGTGAACTATTTTTGCGAAACTTTCTTTTGCTCGTTTCAATGTTATGTGAATGAAAGGCAGAAGTGGAAGAAATTTCGGATAGAGGACTCTGAGTGAGAGATGCCCTTTAAGAAAGTAAAAGGACTTATCTGGAGGTGAAAGCGATGACCTCAATAACATGACGTGCATCTTGGCCTCGAACCCCGATCCATTCACAACAGTTGTCCCTCGACTCTTTCCCCAATAGAAACATTCAAAGCAATACTCGTCCAACCCCACTTGATGACAGTTACCAAAGCCCTCATTCGGTTAGCGGTGCCCCTTTCAGGGTTTTCACCGACTAACCTCTCTCTTTGTTCTTTTGCCTAACTGTTTGTCCTGTGGCGCCCTTTCAGGTTTTCACCAACAAGACTTCATTCTTTTTTTTCTTTTTTTTTTTTTTTGCTTTCTTTTTCTTCTTTCTCCTGTGGACCTCTTTAGTTCCACTCATTGATGATGATTTTTGAGCTAACTCTTGCTCGATTGACATTCTCAAGATTGGCCAAAATGGTTTATTAGACATTTATCTGAGTTTGGAAGCAATGTTTGGCCTGTAATAGGGTGCCTTAAGCATCTTCCCCCTTTTCAAGAATGAATGAATGGTACAATAAAATAGAAGTTTGTTTTTATTTTATTTTATTGATAAAATAAAATAAAATAAAAACAAACTTCTGCCCCAGTTTAGCAGAAACCGCGGATTGTGGATTTTCTTTGACTTTGGCTGCAAACTTGGAGGCAAGCTTTGCATCGATGTGAGATAAGGAAAATGAACTTTTTTCCTTATTTTGAAATTAGGGAACCTTTAGAACTTTCTTTGATGTGACCGCACCTGAATGGTTGCCTACGTATCCCTTTGAGAGGAATCAGGTCAGACGTAGCTCTAGCGACTTAATGCCAAATTTGTTTTGGATCTTTCTTTCTTCATTTCATCGCAATTACAAAGATTCCCAATAAGGGTTTACAAAAGCAATACAAAGCCAAAGGCTAACAAGAGGGGTACATTATCTGGGTAAGGGAAACAAAGACTTTCGTTACTCCACCCAAGAACATCAAATGTAGTACCTCTTCACTGCATCAGCATTAACAATCATTTCAGCCATCGTGCCTTCGATGTCTGTCTGGAATAGAGCACTATTGGGCAACACCTTCTTTACCACATACGGTCCTTGCCAATTTGGAGCAAACTTGCCCTTTGCTTCTTCCTGATGTGGAAAGATGCACTTCAAGACTAACTGACCTTCATTGAACTTGCGTTGACGCACTTTCTTGTTGTATGCTTTGGCCATTCTCTTCTGATATAGTTGACCATAACATACTGCATTTAGCCTTTTCTCGTCAATTAAAGCCAATTGTTCCAAGCGGGATTTGACCCATTCAGTATCCTCGATCTCAGCTTCAACAATGATTCTCAAGGATGGTATTTCGACTTCTGCCGGAATGACCGCTTCAGTCCCATACACCAATTCATATGGAGTTGTGCCTATTGAGGTGCGCACAGTTGTACGATAACCCAGAAGAGCGAATGGCAACTTCTCATGCCAATCCCGTGATCCTTGCACCATTCTCCGAAGGATCTTCTTAATATTCTTGTTTGCTGCTTCGACCGCCCCATTTGCTTTTGGACGGTAAGGTGTGGAATGCCTATGCACAATTTTGAATCTTTCACATGCCTCATTCATCAAATGACTGTTGAGATTGGCCCCATTGTCGGTGATAATGGTATTAGGGATACCAAATCGACAGATAATATTTGAATGAACAAAGTCGACCACAGCTTGCTTGGTTACTGACTTGAATGTCGATGTTTCCACCCACTTGGTAAAATAATCAATGGCGACCAAGATGAATCTATGCCGTTCGACGCCTTTGGTTCTATTGGGCCAATGACATCCATTCCCCATGCAGCGAAAGGCCAAGGAGCAGACATTGTGTGAAGCTCTAAGGGAGGCGAATGTATCAGATCGCCGTGCACTTGACATTGGTGGCATCTTCTCACGAACCCTATGCAATCTCGCTCCATGGTGAGCCAGAAATAACCTGCTCTTAAGATCTTCTTGGCTAGTACATAGCCATTCATGTGTGGCCCAAAAATTCCTGAATGTACCTCATTAAGAATTCTCGAGGCTTCTTGTGCGTCTACACATCTCAACAGTCCCAGATCTAGGGTTCTCTTGTACAGTATCCCTCCGCTCAGAAAGAAACCATTTGCAAGACGACGGAGGGTTCTTTTCTGATTGCTTTCAGCTAGTGCCGGGTACTCTCCATTCTTGATGTAGTTTTTGATGTCCAGGTACCATGGCTCACCGTCAAGTTCTTCTTCAACCATGTTGCAATAAGCATGTTGGTCCCGAACTTGAATCTCAAGTGGGTCAATGTGAGTTTGGTCAGGATGACTAAGCATGGATGCTAATGTAGCCAAAGCGTCAGCCAACTCATTGTGCATTCTTGGGATGTGCCTAAATTCAATAGAATCAAATCTTTGGCAAAGATCTTCCAGATACTGCTTATACATGATGAGTTTCACGTCTCGAGTTTCCCATTCACCCTTGATCTGATGTACTAGTAAGTCGGAATCTCCGAGCACTAGTAGTTCTTTGATGTCCATGTCTATCGCCATGCGTAGACCCATGATGCAAGCTTCATATTCTGTCGTATTATTGGTACACCAGAAATGAAGTTGCGCAGCCGCCGGATAGTAATGTCCTGTTGGAGATATGAGAACAGCCCCGATATCATCACCTTTGGAGTTAGAGGCCCCATCAAAATAGAGCTTCCAATAATGATCATCTTCTGAAGTCAACTCCTCAATTGTGCCAACCTCTTCATCAGGAAAGTATGTCTCGAGAGGTTCATACTCATCATCCACTGGATTCTCGGCCAAATGATCAGCCAAAGCCTGGGCTTTCATTGCAGTACGGGTGACATAGACTATGTCAAACTCTGTGAGTAACATTTGCCACTTGGCGAGCCTTCCCGTTGGCATCGGCTTCTGGAAGATATACTTCAGTGGGTCCATCCGGGATATGAGGTAAGTAGTGTATGACAACAAATAATGCCTCAACTTCTATGCTACCCTAGTGAGGGCACAACACGTTCTTTCCAACAAAGTGTACTTGACCTCGTAATCCGTGAACTTCTTGCTCATGTAGTAGATCGCCTGTTCTTTCTTTCCTGTGGCATCATGTTGCCCCAGTACACAACCAAATGAATTGTCCATCACCGACAGATAGAGGAACAAAGGTCGTCCTGGCTCCGGCGGGACCAACACTGGTGGATTTGACAAGTATTGCTTGATTTGGTCAAAGGCCGCTTGACATTCCTCAGAACTGCAACATCTTTCTTTAGCAGCTTGAAGATTGGCTCACACGTGGTGGTAAGTTGAGCGATGAACCTACTGATGTAGTTCAATCTTCCAAGGAAACTCATAACTTCTTTCTTGTTCTTTGGCGGAGGCAACTCTTGTATAGACTTGATCTTTGAAGGATCCAATTCAATGCCTCGTCTGCTGACAATGAAACCCAACAACTTCCCAGCTGGAACACCGAATGCACATTTAGCCGGGTTCAGCTTCAAATTGTACCTTCTGAGTCTTTCAAAGAATTTCCTGAGGTCTTTAACGTGATCCTATGCTGTTCTTGATTTGATTATCACATCATCCACATACACCTCAATTTTTTTGTGTATCATATCGTGAAAGACGGTTGTCATGGCTCTCATGTACGTTGCCCCAGCATTCTTCAAACCGAACGGCATGACTCTATAACAAAAGGTTCCCCAAGGCGTGGTGAATGCTGTCTTCTCTTCGTCATCTTCATCCATCAGGATCTGGTGATATCCAGCATAGCAATCCACGAAAGATTGGATCTCGTGTTTGGCACAATTGTCTATGAGAATGTGAATGGTAGGCAAGGGAAAATTATCCTTGGGACTGGCCTTGTTCAAATCTCGATAGTCAACACAAATTCTTGTCTTCCCATCTTTCTTCGGTACCGGCACAACATTGGCCAACCAAGTGGAATATTGAAGAGATTGTATCACCTTCGCAGATAGTTGCTTCATAATTTCATCATGGATTTTCTTGCTCACATCTGTCTTCAATTTTCTCCGAAGTTGTTTGACTGGAGGAAACCCAGGATTGATCGGCAACTTGTGAACCACCAAATCTGTGCTCAAACCGGGCATGTCATCGTATGACCAAGAAAACACGTCTCTATAGTCAAACAAGACTTGGACTATGTCATCTTTCACTTTCGGTTCAGCGTGCATGCTTATCTTGGTTTCCTTGACATCATCGGCACTTCCCAGATTTATATTTTCTGTGTCATCCAGATTGGGCTTAGGCTTATTTTCAAATTGTTCTAATTCCCCATTTATTTCACTCTCGGCTCTTTCCTCATCATATTCTTCCTCAAAGATTTCTTCCGTATCAGCCTCTTTCATGTCGTCTACCTCCTCAACTGTCATTTCATACTCACTCCACCTCCCATCATTAATTTCCTTTATTTCTTGTCGGTTCAATGAGACCAAGTTAAACTGTGTGTTTAGATCAGGGCGTGATTTCAGCATGCATGTCATGTTATTAAGGCTATCAGAAACATAGCTACAGAAAGAAATAAAAAACAGGAATCAGGAAAGTAAAGAGATAGAATAAGGAGACAAGAAGCAATGTCTTGCTTTTCATTGAATTTGAAAGATAAAAGGGTTTGACATCATAACGAGCAAAATAAATATACTTAGATTACAACCCTTAGAATAACCAAGTATACAGAAAGGATAACAAAAGCTTGCTACCAATAGCCCCTCCTAGTGGGGAGAGGCATGGATTCCCAGTTGTTCAGCTTCACATCAGGGCCAATGTTCTGGATTTCTGCATTGCTAGGTCCTTCGCCAGTTTGCACCATGTTGATGCCAAAGACGTGCCTCAGGTCTGACAGTAGCTTCTTCTGTTCTTCAGTCTCCTCAGCATTTTTTGAAACAGACTTGCCCCCATTGGACCTCGTGAAAGATTGAGCGAGGCAAGGGACAGGCTTCTCTAGAGACCATTCTTGTTTCTTCATCTTCCTAGCTCTTGCTCTGTCTGCAGCTGTGGGCTTGTATCCCAGACCCCATGTTCCTCGAATGCCAAGTGGACTAATTGGACGCGACATTCCTTGTAGCGCTGCCCCGAGACCTTTCCCGGGCTGGAAACCATGCTTCAACATTTCTGTAGCCATCATGACTTCCGCTTCTAACAATCTTGCTTGGGGCAAAGGCTTGCCTTCAGGAACCTCCTCCACATGGACCGCTTCAAATGCTTGATACATCAGAGTTGGGCTATCATTAGTGACCTCAATAACTAGAATAGACGGATCCTTGTAGATTGACAAATCCCCCTCTCCGTGTACCATGATCATCTCACGATTCCATTCAAACTTGATAGTCTGGTGTAAGGTTGATGGTACTGCGCCTGCCATATGGATCCAGGGTCTTCCCAACAACAGGTTGTAAGACGAATCCATATCAAGAACTTGGAAATCGATAGCAAAATCCACGGGCCCGATTGTCAGTATTAGTTCTACCTCACCAATCGATTGTCGTTTCTCTCCATCAAAAGCACAGATACTCATGGTGTTTGTCCGAATTTTGTCCATGTTGACTTTCAATCTCTTTAAGGTAGACAATGGACAGATGTTCAAACCGGACCCACCATTAACTAGTACCCTTGTGACATAAGAATTGTCACACTTGACAGTCAGATGCAGTGCTTTGTTGTGACCAGTGCCTTCCATAGGCAGTTCCTCGTCAGTGAAAGTGATCCTGTTTACCTCAAAGATACGACTTGCGACTTCTTCAAGATTGCTGACGGTCATCTTCTCGGAGACATGAGCCTCATTCAGTATTTTCAGCAGAGCATGACGGTGTGTCTCAGAATGCATCAACAAGGACAACAAAGAAATTTGAGCAGGGGTCTTCCTCTGCTGCTCCACAATGGAGTAATCTTGCACTCTCATCTTCTTCAGGAATTCCTCTGCCTCTTTCTCGGTGACAGGCTCTTTGGTGGGGCCCTGATTTTCTCTAGCCTGCTTTGATTTTCTTAACTCTTCCGGGGTAAAGCACCGCCCAGAACGAGTAAGACCGTCAACTTGTGTTGTTTCCGCCACAACCTCTTTTCCTTTGTATGTTACCAATGCCTTGTCATAATTCCATGGGACAGCATTAGTGTTTCTCACAGGAATCTGAGGTGCGCTCTTTATGACAACAGGATCACACAGCTTGTTTTGATCATCTTCACAGGGTGTTCTTCTTATAACCAACTTTGGTTTGGCCACACAATCCGCCTCCTCTCCATTTTTGTTGGTCCTTCGGATCACCAATTTTGGTTTTTCGGCCACCTCTTCCTTCCGCTCAACGGCTCTTCTCAATGTCAATACTGGCTTGTTTGACTGGATAGGATGCCCCACTTTCCCCGGCACAACCGAAAGAATTCGTTGCATCATTTCCACTCCAATTGTTATAGCATCGACCGACACTATTGGCCTTGCAGATTCGTCTTCGAATCCCCCTTCACATGTACCCACCATGTGTACATCATGGACCGACAAAGGATTGCGATTAATGTTTGGCGTTTTTGTATCTTCGATCACAATTCGGTTATTGTCAATCAGATCTTGCACTGCCTTATTGAGGTAATAACAATCTTCTGTATCATGTCTTGGTGCGCCCGAATGGTATTCACAATGCCGAGAGTGATCCACTTTACCAATGGGCTGCATGTTTCCTTGAATTGGCTTTATCATATCCAAGGCTCTCAATTTCTCGAAGATACTGGTGTAAGATTCTCCGATTGGTGTAAATTCTCTCTTTTTCTCCTCTCGGGCTTTCATGAATTCAGCTCTTAGACGGAAGCCTGCAAGACCTCTTGGTCGGTAGGTAGGGTTTGGCGGAGTCTGATAATTGTTAGGTAGAGCTTGGTGAATGTGATATGCAGGCTGTGGGGCTGGGGCACGCCATTGCGGATAGGATGTTGGAGCATATGGTTGTGCTGCATGTACAGAGTATTGGGGTGGAGGCATGGAGTATTGCGCATTTTGTGGCGGGTAATAGTGTTGTAAAGGGGGTGTTTGTGGAGCTTGGTATGAATTATGTTGATTGTATCGCTCCTCGTTCCACTTTCGTGGACCTGACCCCACCATGGATACATCCTCTTTCTTCTTCTTACCAAACCCTGCTGCCCCGGTCTGCACAGCCTGTGTAGTCGCCTTTAGTGCAGTCTGGCTCACAATCTTACCAGCTTTGACTCCTCTCTCAATCATTTCTCCCATCTTGACGACTTCACTAAACGGTTTCCCAAATGCGGCGATCAATGAACCATAGAACACCTCATCCTGCGCCTCGATGAACAAACGGACCATGTCGTCGTCCGGGATTGCGGGGCTCACTCGAGCGGCCTGCTCGCGCCATCTGAGGGCGTACTCCCTAAAGCTTTCACTTGGCTTCTTTTTTATCGCATCCAAAGAGGATCGATCTGGCAAAACTTCAATGTGGTACTTGTACTGGTCGTAGAATGCTTGTGCCATATCCTCAAATGACAACCATTTAGTTAAATCATGCCTCATGAACCATTCGGCAGCTGCGCCCCCCAAGCTTTAATAAAAGTAGGCTATCAACAATTTGTCTTTCTCGACCCCTCTCATTTTGTTGCAGTAGGTCTTCATATGAACCCTCGGATCTCCTTGCCCGGTGTATAGATCAAACTTTGGCACTATGAACCCATCTGGCAATTGCAATTCAGGGCAGGGACAAAGATCCTTGAAAGAGATGTTAGTATAATTTCCATATCCTTGAATGGTCCTTACTGCTTGTTCTAGGCCCTTCATCTTTCTCAGAACCTCGCTCTCATCCAGCTTTCCTGATCGATCAACCTCAACTTGAGACTCGCGATGGAACCCCTGATCATATGAGTCACTGTGTCGGAAATGGGGTTCATGGTGCTGATCATAATGATGATCCCCGGCCTGGAGATGTGGTTCACTGTTGGATCTGGCCATGGCAGGCCTAGCTGGACCCCGAAAAACTGGAACCTGTGGGGGAGGTGGTCCATACTGTCCCTGTGGTGGATGTTGTCCATACTGCCCTTGTGGTGGAGGTGGTGGTTGTGGCGCATGAGGGCGCACTTCAGCTTCTTTCGTTGCACCATGGTTAGGTCCAAAACCAGGGGGATAGGTCGGATCCTCGACTGCCGTAGATGTGCCTGGTGCTCGCTGGCTAGCTGTTGGCACAAGCCCCTCCAGGAGGTTTGGCATGGGAGGAGGTGCCCGTCCCGTGGTTATCGCATAAATGCATGTCTACCAGGAATTGCTTCAGAGTCAGGGCCTCTTCTGTCGTCCTATCATTTTCTTCGGAACCGGCATCAGATTTGTCGCCTTCAGTGGCCATGTTACCAAATGGAATTTCAGATCTTTTGAGAGTAGGGTAATGGCAGAGTGCTGCACCGAATCACGGGTAATCTATACTTGTCTGCAAACAAAACAGGTTAGGAAACACAATATTTACAAGTCAATCGTGCCTACAAGCCTAAGGTCGTCATGCGTCATCCCGAAACGGTTTAGATTAGATTCCCAAGTGTATTGTTTGAGTCTTTTTCTTTTCCCTTCCCTTCCCTTTTTTCTTTTTTTTTTCAAAGAAAAGCCAGAGGGTGAAATAAATTGACACATAAAAATAAACAAAAGATTTCCATTACTAAGATAATGCGAGACATACAGTGCTTTAAGGCACAACCTTAGAAACGTACAAATGACTGAAAAATAGAAATAAATTGCTACTACTAAAAGCAACATAAAATACAATATGCCGAGATACTAAATGAGTGACAAAACAAAACAATAAGCTGCATCATCTCGGACTGATATATCTGCTAAGGCAACCCTGGCTCAGCGTCAACTGGCTACTCTAGGTCAGACTCATGCGGCTCCTCGGGATCTTCTTCTGCTGGTGGCAAAGGCTGGCTCAAAACATCATGCAATACGTGCACTCGCTGAGATATATTCCTGGCATAATCAGGAGCCTCAATGAGGATAGTCCTGTTGGATGAGTTCCTATGATCTTGGCACATCCTAGCCACATAGTCGGCCAGTTGCCGCACGTGTTTCTGACCTTGATCAATGACTCTCTTTGACACGGCTATCTGCTGAAGCTGGCTCGTGGCTAATCTCAATGCATCATTTTTCAAAATCACTGTCTCATCAAGTCGTTTGTGAAGCCGATCGATGTTCCCCAGGCACTTATCTGCAAATCTGTCGCTCTCAGCCTGGGCGGCTAGAGCGATGTCCTTCTCAGTCAAAGCTTTATGATGCAAGTCATGCAATCGCCTGATAGTATCCGAGTATTGATGTGTCAAGTCCTCGCTTTCAGACTGAGCGGCTCTAGCAGCATCCCTCTCTGCAACTAAACCATGTATGGTAGCACGGTACTCCTGTTCAATCTCACGCCTGGCCATCCGAACCTGCATCTCCAATCGAGCCTCAAGGTCAACCACGCCTATACTCGACCTAGCTGGCATCTCTAGGCATGGGCTGGTGGCGATACCATGACTCGTACTCCTGAGTGACCTCTCCTACGAGTCCATTATGAACCTGAGTTTCTTTCGTGAGGTGACGCCTAGTGTCCCACAAGTTCAAGATCTTTCCCCTGTGGGTAAACAGTCCTGGAGGATAGACTAAGACATAAGCACTCATATCCTCAACTATCGGGACCACCTGTCGTCGCCCCAACTGTCTGAGTACCCGCAAAGGGGCATAAGGCTGGGCTGCTTCTAAACCCATCAGAACTAAAAAAGGGCGCTCGATGCATCGGTGCACAACCTTCTCCATAGAAAGCCAGTTATACTGCCACAATATCTTATCTGCTGTAAGGGAGTCTAAGCACGACCTCCAAGCACGCTCGCCATCTGGAAACTCAAACTTCTCAATTTGTTCGAAGTGGTAACCGAGATAGCCAAAGTCAAAGCAACCAGCAATAGGATGAGAAGGGCGGGGGCGTATGTGCTCCAAAAACCACACTTGCAATAGGAAGTTACACCCCTCGAAGAACTCACTTTCGCCTTTGTAGCATCGAGTCAAGGCATGAAAGATACTTCCCAGAATTGTCGGAACGATCGTGGGATTTGGTGCTTTTTCAAACAGGGCCACCATAATCCAACTAACTCTAAGGTATCCTTTTATGCGGCAATGGAAAGACCAATAACCCTAGAAGAGCAAACACAAAAACCTTCGGACAAAGTTGCACCCATTCATTATATGTTAGCTTGTCATGAAACTCAAAGCTATACCGTTTGAAACCACTATCACACCCGAATCGAGCATAGAGGTAGTCAAATGAGACCCAACCATGACTAGTACTAGCAATAGAGGTATCTACTCGCATCCGGATGTTTTGAAAGAAATCATGGGCATTGACATTTTTTGGGGCAATCATTCTCTTTTCATGTAAATCTAGCTTAATGAGCCCGGCTATTTCCTCGAGTGTAGGCGTCATCTCAAAGCCTTTGAAACAGAAGGTATTACTGTTTGGGTTCCAGAGTCCGACCAGTGCACTAACCAGATCTCGGTGTGGCACAATATCTTTAGTCACAAGGTCAGTCAGAAAGCTAATATTCCTTTGGACAGAACTTTGCTGCATCTCGCTCATACTCTTCCACCAAGACCTTAACAATTCGGGCGGGCCGTCAGTCATCATGATAGATGGTGGGGTGGCATCAATAGGGTACTTTCTCTTGCTAGACCTAGAGGACGATGCAGCCATGGTACCTAAAACATATGTCACTTAATTTAGACAAAACAAAAGTACCTCGAAACATTGACAGACAAAACAAACTGATGTTTGAAACCTCCTCAAAATCTAACTTGTGTTTACCATTTGAGACTCAGATTTTCAACAAAGTTTGGCCATTACAACGGCATAAAATTGACCCAAAAAGACTTTCGGCCGACCGAGGCACTTGCTAACTGTTGGAAAAATTGCCATTTTTAGAGACGCGAATAAATTGACTCAAAATATTGTCGCCAACACGAAACAGACTCTTGGACTTTCCACAAAATTGGGCATATGGCGGTCGCCACAATGGAACTCAAAAAATTTACCATTATAATGGCATAAAATTGAACCCAAAGAATCCTTCGACCAACCAGGGCACTTGGAAACTTTAAAATATTTTGCCATTATAATGGTACCAAGACTATCTCCAAAAGAGTTGACAACTTTGGTATGAAAATTCTTTTTCCCTTTCCTTTCTTTCTTTTTTTTGAAAAAATTTCGCCATTATGATGACGTAAAAATATACTCAAAATTTTCCGACACATAAATCTTTGCAAAATTTTTGTTTTGACATCATGACCCCAAACAGGAAATGTATTAAAACAACAAAATCTACAAACTGAAATTCACCCTACTTCCTCTCTTTCTTTCATTTTTTTTTTCTTCTTTTTTTTTTCTTTTGAAATCCGCTCTTTCCCGATTCGGTCAACATGACGACCCTTCCTTCTAAATGCAACACAGAAAATGCTTCGGACGTATCTCGACGCCAAGGAGTCATCCTAGACAAGTGCGGTACCGGTGTGCCGCATCTCACTAAGTCAAATATGATGCAGATAATTGGGCCTAAAAGTTTAACTCTAGGTGACACAACTGACTCGGTGTCTAGACTGGCTCATAACTCGGTGGACAAACCGGGCGGAAAGCGCATCGGGGCCGTCCGGAAACAGTGTGTCCGGCTTAAAACCCTGTCACGCCTTCCTCCTAAATCATGGGTAATTTTAGTAAGAAGGCCCAGATGCCACAAGCAATCTGGTAAGTGTACGTGTGCAAGTGTTCCAGAGACTCAGAGGTGTACGTGGAGAAGACAGTTTATATACAATTCAACAAAATCAAAGCGGTAACATTTTACCTTTCATGTGATAACGGCAATAAAATATGACAACCAAATATTTAATAAATTAAAACATGCGACAATTTATCAAAGCCGGAGATTCTAGTTTTCACTAATTTCCCCAGCGGAGTCGCCAAGCTGTCACGCCCTAAAAATTATTTCCCTGCGGGTTGCGAAGTTTATTATTTAAAGGCTCGTGACTGGTGTTCAAAAGGTACAAAATTATTTAGAGAAAACTCGGAGTCGCCACTTGACATAGTTTAAGGTGTGCCAAGTCACCAAAAAGTACCTTGGAACACCTTTGACTCGTCTAATAGTCTGCGTTTAGAGATTCGAGTAAGGTTCTCAGTTGATTCTCGGGAAGGTATTAGGCACCCTCGAGTCCTGTGCCGAGCACAGTTGCTTTATTGTCGCAATTTTAATTTATTAAATATGGTTGTTATATTAATGCCGTCAATTTAAATTTATACTTTGATTCAGAAAATTTAAAAGAGTCATTCTTATCCAACCTCACTGAGGACTGGTCTATTAAAAAAAACGAATTTTATTGACTTCCTTGAGACTAAAGGTGAGTCGTTTGCCAAAAATTATAAATGGGTTAAACCTGTTTGTATAAATAAGCTGCCGTAAAAAATTTATTCGCAAAATTTATCATATCTTTTTTTTATATTTTATTGCTTAAAAAAAAATTAGTCTAATAGAATTAATTTCTTTTTTAGCCTAATAAGCAGACCACGAGTCATAGTTATTATTAAACTAAATCGTAGAAACCCTTCTCGCTCCTATTTAGTTTTGCCTAATCGACTATTAATTGAGTGCAATTTCTAACTTTATTAAGTGACAAATTGGGACTCCTAAATTTATCCTCATTTTTGGAACAGGGATTATGAAATTATTTTACCAGAGTTGCATTAAATGATAAAATTAAGTAATTAAACTGTACTACTTTAGTAGCTTAAACTTTAGGCCAGATGTTCAAACACTTAAACATGTGCGTTTTTGGGTTGAGTGGTGCAACGAGCAATTAGCTAAATGCAAGAATAATATATCCTTTTTTACGCTAAATGGTTTTTTTTTTTTTTAAAGAGTGGGCTGTTTTAAAGTGTATTTACAAAGTTAACACCTTTATTTTGTTAAGTGAATCTGAGCGTTAATTATGCTATTGACTCACTTAGAGTTATTAAATTGGCTTTCAGAATTTATTATTTCAAGTGTGATATGTTCATTATTGATGATTTCCTTGGTTTTAATTCAATGTGGCGTTTCTTGCTATTTGTTTTGTTTCAATGTAACTAATGAACCAAGTAGCCATAAATCTTTCTTAACTTTCAAAAAGCAGTCATATCTATATATATAAAAATAAATAAGGGCTTAACTTAAGGAACTTGTCTGACTATGCATTTTTCTCCAATCAACAGATCTTGTTGAACAATGACCAGAACACCTTATTGCCTCAGCACTTAGTCTACATCGTTTTACCAGTTTGCATAACATGTCACTTTACTTGATCTTGTTACACATCTAGCTCCTTTATCAATTATGAAATAGACACCGGTTCCACTTGAAATAATTTTTTAATGAGATGAGATTTGCACATGAACTTGTGAAACATTCAACCAGTTTGCAATTGGTATCCCTTTACCTCCATTTTAAAAGCCAGACATACTCATTTGGGTGATAATCATACAACTCATTAAGTTTAAACATAGCACAAAAATGAAATACAATTCCTGAGGACTGTATCTCAAACTAACAATTCATTCCATATATTTTCAAACTTCAACATAGCTGAAATTTACATGAAGGAACAAGGAGTTGGAAAATTTACCTAATTGAGCCAAAATTCCAAAGCAAAAAAGCGATTGAAACAAGCCAAGCAGAAACCGGAAACAGTAGCTAAAACAGCCCTTCAACGCCCCTAATTAACCTCCAAGACTTGTGGATTTATACCCCGAAAGACCCTTGAAGTAATGGCTTTTGGTTCTAAATTCTAACTCTCAAACTTACTATTTTTTAAAAGTGTTTTGCTCTCTTTTTTGTGTCGATTCTCAGCAACTGTTAGATGGTTGAAAGAGGGCAATAAATGACCTCTTTATAGCTGAAAATTTAGGCCTAAAGGTGGGGTATGGACTTGTACAAAAGTACAAGCCCACACCCCTACACTTGAGTGCTTTCTAGTCCTATTTTCAGCATAGTAGAGCAGCTGAAAAATGACTATTTCAGCTGCCCCCAAACAGTCCTAAAATGATGAAATATGTACAAGTAGGGTCCTCTAAAAGGACCCCCATTACTCATTACATTACTAGAAGAAACTAGGACCAAACTAGCTACCCTAAATCAGTCCCAAACTAACTAAATGGAACCAACTATCTTAGAAGTAAACAAACAAATACCAGACCTTATTTAATGACCAAACTAAGCCAAAGTCTCATGTTCAAATCAGTAAGAGAGGAAGGGCTACAAATCAACAAGAAGCATACCCCTGCCAGCATTGCATAATTCGTCTAAGCCTCTAGATTTCATTTACTCAATTCCCAGACTCATAGAACATTAGAGTAAAGCATATTTTGGGAAATACTAGCAACAAACAAGATTAGATACTTACACAAAGGATATACAGCCTCTAGCTAGACTAAACATGAATTTCCACCATGAGTTAAGCTTTTCACATACCCGACAACAACACTTACCAAATTTGATTGCGCTGACCCAAAACCTGCTCGAACATATGCAGCATCCACACATTCATATGCGACTTCAACTATGCAAGAACGAGCTTAAAACCCACATGTCTACCCTCAAAACTCATAGGTGCAGAAACTAGTTCGCATGCTTGAAAAGTTGAAATAAATCACAAGAGAGTAACAAACCACAAGACAATTGATTTCTTCAACTCCAATAGATTAATAACAAAACCAGTGTACTAAACACATAATTCACATATACGACTTATATGTTAATACTAACATTAGAAACTAATTCATTTGTCTAGGTGGAAAACAGAACATAAAGACTAAAGTTTGTTTCCTAACCCGTCAAACCAAAGCCGAGCAAAAGCTCACTCGCCATCACAACATCGCGCAGCTGCATACGGATCAGCCTCACTTCATCTATGCCATCAACACCACTGTCCCGGCTGCCTCGACTCATCAACATTACAGCCTAATCAACACCAATCGTCGTCATCGCAACAAACCCGCTGCTACCAAAACACAATAGAACCAGCACCCTCGACTCACTATCGACTACGAACGCACCATCATACCCTCGAATCAGCTGTTGCGTCGTCACCTAGTTGCCCGTTTAAATGACTGAAAACAAACAGCCTCTCCACCCCCCAAACAATCATCATCACAGCCATACACGATCATCCCCCTCACCTCACTAAAACAAAATTATCACAGACCCCCCTCACCCTCCATAAACCATAACAGAAACAGAGAGAAAAAGAAGAAATAAGAATAAGAATCAAAGAAAACAGAAAAGGAAAAAAAAAAGGAGAAACGGGTATAGAGAGAACGGGTTTCGGGAAACGGGGTAATGGGAGAGAACAGAGGAGTAAAGAGGAGAGGAGGAACCAAGAAAACTCACCGTAAAAATTCAAAGTGGCCGGATTTTTTGTTTGACCGCAACTTTGACCGTCGATCTACGAAAATCGGCTTAGAATTTGGAGAAACTAAGTTGAGAAATGGAATGGGGAGGTCGAGATCTTTCCGATGATATATATATTGTATTTTTCCGGCCACCGGAGGTGGTGGCCGGCGGCGGCAGTGCGGCGGAACCGCGGTGGGAGGCGAATTCCGGCGACGGGGCGAAATTTTGACAGAGTTTTGCTTGTTTTTTCTGAGTTTTGTGTAAAATGGCAATTTTTGGGAATTAAGCTTATATAATTGGGAGTGTGGGCTTGGGTAATGGAATGGGCTGATGGGCCAACGTTTTGGGCTACTATTTTTTTTTTTTATAAATGGCCATTTAAAAGGTCTATACTTATTAAAACACACCCAATTAACTACAATCAAAACTACATAAATCTATAATACTATCACAATTGAACATAGAATTATAGTTAAACACATAACAAGTAGTTTTGGCAATTTTCATATTTTCTATTCTAATTAATGACAATTTTTGTTAAGAATAAACACTAGAATTTCAGAAAAATTCGACGACACGTCCTAAGAATCTAATACGACTATTCTAAGCAATTTTTCTTATCTAGTGCAAAAATTAGGTGATTACAAGCTATAAATAGATATTTGTAATAGTTGAAAGGCATTCAGAAATGACTCAAGAGATACAGAAATTCATTCGTTTCTTTATCATTTTCTTTACATTGTACCTGTTCTTACTTGTTTATCTAATTGTTAACTTTGCTACAACGATTTGCTTGTTAACCACTTTATAAATTCTATTGAGTGACCAAACCAGATTTAGGCCCATACAAATTGGCGCCGTCTGTGGGGAGCAGGCAATAGACATTGTTCTAAAGTTCCTTGTCATGGTTTTTACTTACATCATGGCAAATATTACAGAATAACACGATGCAGACCAACGAAGCTCCATTGAGCAAACTGGTGGTGGGACTTTTGTTCCATCCCTTCCACCAGGGGATGGAGGACAAGTTCCTCCATCACCTCCACCCTCGGAAGACTCTTCTTCTTCGGGGTCACATAATTTTTTCTAGAAGTATGTTATCAATTACTTGCAGCAGATTCAAAATCAGCTTGCTGCGCATGGAAATGTCAATAAAGCATTTCATAGCATACTGCAAACAGTGTCTGGAAATTCAAGAAATAATTCCACACCTACAAATACTACACCTGTAGCTCCCACTGGAGGTTTGGGGATTGCTCCCCTCGGTACCGCACCTTCTAGGGTAGCCCCCATGGTGGCAGAAACTAGCGCCTTGTTAGACTTAGAAAAGGAAAAAAAAATCTTAAAGCCCAATTTGAGATGCGATATGGAAATAACGAGTGTTGGAAATTGAGAAATACAGGTAACAACCTTTTAAGCCCGAGGCTATGCTCGGGAGCTCTCTTGCTCGAGCACTCACCTCGGGCACTTACCTCGATATCTCCTACTCGAGCACTCTCCTCGAGCTCTCCTGCTCGAGCACTCTATTCAAGCTCTCCTGCTCGAGCACTCTCAACTCTCTTCGAACACTCTCCGCGCGCTCTCTATCTCGAGCCTGCTCCTGCCCTCATTCCCAAGCACTTCAAGTTGTAAATCTTGAAGTTATATGATGAAACGACTGATCCAGTCGACCATATAACTGAGTACATGGCGATGGTCAAGAGAAGTAATTGGACCCCGGTATAAAGAGAATTCATCGTCTGCATGAAACTCGTGGACACTCTGGAGAAATGGGATTTGAGTTGGTAGAACTAAAGATGTGATTCACAACTAGTGGTGAATTAGGTTCTAGTGATTATTCGGCTCGTGAGCCCAAGTTATGGCAGTTTTTTGCTCTGATGCGAGATGCACTAGCCAAATTCCAAGAGTGGAAAATCACTTAAATCCCTCGGGAGGAAAATACCGAGGCAGATGCCTTAGCTAACTTGGTTTCGGTTTAACCATTGGGGAAGAGGACTCGGGGACTGGTGCAAGATGAATGGAGCTTAGCAACCGTATCTTTGGCCTTGAATACTTTGAGATCAAATGCTCTTTTGCCTGGGGCACATTGTAGTCCTTCGGTCGCTTCAATACTCGGCGTCACTATTCACCAAGGGTTCGGGCATGTCAGCCTCGGTTGCATATCAGCATTCAGCCTCGGTTGAATTTTAGCTTGCAGCCTCGGTTGAATGTTCAACTTTCAACCTCTGTTGTATGTTCGGCTTTCAACATCGGTTATTTTCCTCGAGATCGAAATTGCATCGTTAAGCTTCCTCGTCCAGTGCCTGGCCTTATAGCTCTGAATCGGCTTGGTCACTTGCGAGCTTGCTTGATGGATTCTCATTGTTTTGCTCAGCCAAACTAAGTGATTGTTGGCATCATGCAACTCCTCGTGGACAGTCTCGATGGCTCGGATGGATGATGACCAATTTGGATTGCACCAGGGATTGACTCAATGGTCTCGTTATTGACATATGCGGTAGGAAAGGTAAGATAGGAGCAGATAAGAGACAAGCTATCAAGCCTAGTTTTTCGCATGCCCATATAGATGAAAAGTCAAATCAACGAGCCATGTGCATTGAGATAGATTTACTCGAGAGGCAAAGGGTCGTATCAGCGGGAAAATATGAATGACAAAGAAGATCCTTTAAATTAGAACGTCTCCAATTTAAAGCGTTATTACTTTTGAAAACAAGGTGCTTTTATTTTTTTTGCAAGAAATGATGTATTTGGATCCTAGTTACTTCACACCGGAACACTAAAGGTGTAATGGGGATGCTTAGTCAGCAGCGATTCGGGGACTCATTGCTCGAGCATTGGGTTATAAACCAAGTAAGCGATCTCTTTGCACTATTTTCGACCGAGGCGATTTTCGCCCCGAAGCGGCTCTCGCCTCGAGGGGTCCTCGTTTTGACCTCGAGGAAATTTTTGCCCCTAAGCGGCTCTCGCATCTAGGGGTCCTCTTTTTCACCTTGAGGCAATTTTTGCCCCGAAGTGGCTTTCGCGTTGAAACGCCCTCGTTTTCGCCTCAAGGCAATTTTCGCCCCGAAGTAGCTTTCGCCTTGGAGCGCCCTCATTTTCGCCCCGAAGAAGCTTTCACCCCGAGGCGGCTCTCGCCTCGAAGCGCCTTCACTTTCGCCCCCGATGCTATTTTCGCCCCGATGCGACTTTCGCCCCGAAGCGTCTTTCGCCCTGAAGCGGCTTTCACCTCGAAGCGGTTTTCGCCCCAAATCAGTTGTTATTTTTCCAAGTATAACCTCGACTAGATTTTTACTTGTAAAATGCTCGTTTTGGCTCGCTAAGAAATGAAATAAACTTGATTCGACCATCTATTTATTTCAATGTTCGGGTTTTTGCAATTAAAAATTGTTCTTCCATTGCCACGGGTCGAGAACGAGACGTCGTTCTAAGCTAGCATCGGCGCAAAATATAAATTTTGCCTAAGTTTTGCAAGTAATAAATATTCTAGGTGACATGTCGAATACTTACAAAACAAAGTAAAGACTAACACTTAAGTGAAATTCAAGTTCATTGATAAAGGCCCGGGGGCCAACAAAAGTTATTTACAAACATAGGCTCATTAGCCACAACAGAAAAAAAGAAAAATAGAAGCATAGCAGCGGGCTATCACTCATCGGCCTCGTCCTCATTTGAAGTCTCAACTTTAGTGCCCTCATTGTCTTCTTCTCCTTCATCACTTGAGCTTTCACTACTAGAGGGAAGTTTGTCCAGAATAGCTTGAGCCCTGGAAACATCGCCCTCTACTTTGGCTATTTCTTCATCCAAGTTCACCCCAACTCTGCATTGCTCTGGGGTCTTCAACTCGGTCTGGATGATAGCCTAGTTCTTATTAACTTGGGCTCAGGTGGCCTTGGACTTCAGCTTTGCCTTAAGCTTAGTTTTGAGCTCAGGAGAAGAAGTTGCCTCTTTTGCCCCGAAGAAGTTCTTGGGCCTCCAACGCGTTCATTTTCAGATTGAACGCTGTCAGCTTGCTATCAAACGCCTCGGCTAATTCTTTAAGCTTGGCATCCGCTGCGTCACATTGCTTTTGGTTTTCTGCTCAGAGTGTGGGGGAGAAGACGGGAAGGAAAAACGACGCGTCACAACCAATGGGTGGGTGCCGCATGCATTGGATAAAAAGGTGAAGCGACCGCTGCCTTTTTAAAGTTACTAGGTGCACAAGGTGCCACATCGGTTTCCCGTTAATTTCATCCCAATCCTCAGAAAATTCTGTCAATTAACTGAGGAGTGGGGGGACTATCTGTATTGGGTGAAAAACTACATTAGCCTCGAGCTTAGAGCGCATGGCGAAATCCTGCCCAGGCCCTCTCCTGCTCGAACACTCACCTCGAACTCTCATGCTCGAGCACTCTCCTCGAGCTCTCATGCTCGAGCACTCACCTCGTGCACTCTCCTCGAGCTCTCCTTCTCGAGCAGTCTTCTCGAGTTCTCACAAGCACTCACCTCGAGCACTCTTGCCCGAGCACTCTCCTCGAGCTCTCCTACTCGAGCACTCTCCTCGAGCTCTCCTGCTCGAGCACTCTCTTTGAGCACTCTCCCCGAGCTCTCCTACTCAAGCACTGACCTCGAGCACTCTCCTCGAGCTCTGCTGCTCAAGCACTCTCCTCGAGCTCTTCTGCTCGAGCGCTCTCCAGCTCGGACGCTCTCATGTTGCTTAGAACTTGCTTGTCATGTCCTCTTAAAGTACCCCAAGTTCTTGATGTCGATTATGAATCCTCCACGGCTTCGAGTCCTCATCCAGATTGCACCAATATACCCCTCAGTAGAACAGTTATTCTTTGGTGATGTTGTAAGTGTCGTCATTATGATTGCCTTAAAGAGGAAGATCAAGGGCTGGCCATGATCAACGAGGGATTAATGGTCTTAAAGTATATTTATTACCTTGGCATCTTTTGTAAGCTATAAATAGATATTTGTAATAGTTGAAAGGCATTCAGAAATGACTCAAGAAATACAGAAATGTATTCATTGCTTTATCATTTACTTTACTTTGTACCAGTTATTACTTGTTTATCCATTTGTCAAGTTTGAAACAACGATTTGCTTGTTAACTACTCTACAAATTCTATTTGAGTGATCTAACCAAATTTAGGCCCGCACAACCATTAAGTGATGTGATGGAGTGGATGAGACTGCTCGTCTGCTCCTTCCTAAATCAGAGGTTTCGCGTTCGAGTCCTGGTTATGGAAAAATCCTTGGCAGGGAGCGCTTCCCTCCGAATGGGGTCTTACGCGGCGCGAATCTAAATTAATTGGAGCTCTAATGAAGGTATCGGACACCGGATGAGGAAAAAAAAGAGTTATTAAAAATCAAAGTACTCCATACTAAGAACTTTTTACTTCTCAGTCTTGAACTCGCCAACTTTTGATTAATTAAGGTGTAACGAATTTCATCCATTCCATAACATTCTACCATGATCTCGCTATTTCATTTAAAACTACTACTCCATATTTTCTTCTTCTTTCAAATGAAATTGAAATTCTCAAAGGACCAAAGACAACCTCATGCTTACTTCTTTTTGAAGTGATAGAGAAATCTTCTTTTCTCCTTGCTCTTTCTCCCTTGATGTCGTTATGATAATTTTTTTCATTTTTAGTTAAAGGTTGTCGGTCTTGCAACTCTAGTAAGACAAATAAACAAAAGCAGTTTAAAGTGAGTAAATTGCGTATTACAGTTTGTGGAATTTTCCCTTGCCGCTCAGTCAAAACGATACTAGTATTTTTGCAAGCTACTCTTAATATATAACATTTGTCATACAAGCTGGTATCGTGGAAACATAGAGTTCTAAAATTTATGTTTAGATGTTGGACTTCTATTAATATTCCATAGATCAATTCTTCAACTTTCATAAGCAAAATGGAGAATTTTCAAAAGATAAGTTTCCCGTCATTTATGGGACCCAACAAGATGATTCACGATTTCACGATAGCTTATCATATTACTATGAAATAAGATCATCTTTTTTCTTATCAAAGGATTTGTTTTACAATTCTTGATTTGTAATCCAAATTAATTTACACTTTCCAAAAAGGGGTCATGATGCATGTCTTGGATAAAAATTGACTCGCATATGTGGCACTTCGGTGAAACGATCTTAAGTCAACCGAACAGTGGTTTGCAAGTCATGGATCAAGATGGACGATTATGTCACCGAAGTCGACAACCGAAGACAAAGTTCAAGTCACACTTCGGTGGAATGCTACGCCGATCAACAAACCAGCTCATGCCATCGAGATCGATAACTTAGACCTCGGTGAATTAATCCGGCTTTGGTGAGGCAGTGCCCCATTACTTCAGCCCACTCACCCCACGTCCTCAGCATACAGAGTAGTGGCGATTAAGGAAGATAGTGGGGAAAGTGGATAGTTAACTTGTATCCCTATAAATACTACTTCATTTAGTATGAGATCATTCAGAAAGACATACCAAAACTCTTCCAAATTTTGTACTCAAGATCATATATTGAAATATCATTTATTTACACATAATTCTTGTCTTTATCGTTATAATTTCGACTTTGATATACTGATTTGCTTGTATTCACAACCCGAATTCGATTTGTAACCTAAGATCAGTTTAGGCCAATACAAATTGGCGTCGTCTGTGGGGATACAAACATTAACGCTTTGTTCCAAAGTTGAACGTTTTCTTTGTTCAGATTCTTGTTTTCACTTGAAAAATGATTAACAGTGATAGAAATCTCGTTGGACCTCAGCCAACTCTCGATGGACAGGCTGGCGTTCACTCGAACCCAAATTCCAACGCGCCCATACTATTTCCAATAGCAGATCCTTCCTCTTTAGAAGCTTTTCAGGCCTTCGTCATCCGAACCCTGAAAGCTCATCAAGAACAGCAACCCGAACAGGCTATTATCAATGTTGAATTTTGTGCCTCGTTAGAGGCGAGAAATAGTTCAGCTTCGAATGGAGTTCCACCTGTGGCTCCAAGTGGAGGCATCCCGACCTTCGTTCCTAAGGGCGCGAAGATAGGGAGACCTCAAAATGAAGCCAGATGAGCTTATAGGCAATTTAAAGATTTAACCACTCTATCCTTAGATGAGCTTATAGGCAATTTAAAGACTTATGAACTAAGGAAAAAGGTTAAAAACATAGGAGTTCCAGTTAAAACTGAGCCTAACCTAGCCTTGACTGCCGCTGATAAGATTATTGATCATAAGGACCTGGTCCTTATTGCTAAAAGTGTTCAGAAATAATTGATTAAGAAAAAGGCAATTAGTGGACAGGGTAGGTCTACTAACATGAAACAGGCTGGAGAATGCCACAAATGTGGAAGCTCGGAGCACTACATCAGCAAATGTCCAATTATGGAAGGAGAATGGAGGAAGAGATTCATTGAGGAAAGGAAAAAGGCTAGGGAACAGGTCCATAAGAAAAGTGGAAATCCCAAAGCAATGGTTGCAGGATGGCAAGACAGTGAAGACGAAATAACATATGATGATCTGGATGAGGATCTTGCTCTAATGGCTCTTGGAGATTCAGAAAATGAAGAAGATGCTGAGGTATTTGTTTCTAAACTTAAAGAAGATGTAAAAAGCATGTCTAGAGAAAAATTGGTTAAAGTATTCCATATTGTGCTAAATGAATTAAAACTCTAAGGGATGACAATCACCAACTGCATGATAAAATTGATTGTTTAGAAACAGAATGCAAAGAGGAAATAATTAAAAATGATTTTCTGGAAAGGAAGATTAGCATGCTTGAGGAACAGGTCCTCACACTTGAATCAACTGCTCAGGAATTAGAAAATGTTAAAACAGTTGAAAAAGGTAAAGGTATTGCTAATTCTCATCAGATCATTGCTGAAGAGAAACTGAAAGTCACAGTTGATGAACTGTGTAAAAAAGATGAGAAGATAAGATCTTTAGAAGAAGACTTGGTTAAAACAAAAATGGAACTAAGAAAAACTGTAGAATGGAACAAGTCTTCTGAAGCACTAGAATGGTTACAGGAAAATCATAGTAGTAACAGAAAAGGTATTGGATTCATGAAAGCACAGAGTTCATCCAAATGGGATCCAAAGAGTAAGTACGTATCATTTCCTGAAAACTGGCTATGCACTCATTGTTAAAAAGGGCTGCCCAGAGGAACAGGTCCTATAAACCTGTTCAAAATTCTGTGAAACAGAAGAATAGGTCCTATAAACCTGTTCAACATTCTGTAAAAAGGGAAACTGTTCACACAAAGAAACCATTACCATTCTGGGCTAGGAGAGATCTGATTCATCCTTTTTCTAAAGGAAAGGAACCCAAACTAGTTTGGGTTCTTAAAATTAACCCCTAGTTTTCTTTTGCAGGCTAGAGTAAAGGAGATAAACCACAAATGGTATATGGACAGTGGTTGCTCAAGGCACATGACAGGACATAACGAACTGTTCCTTTCACTCTCAGCCTTCCAAGGAGGAAGTGTTTCCTTCGGTAATGGTAAGAAAGGGGAAATCATAGGCATTGGAAAGGTAGGTAGATCTAATTCACACTGTATAGATAATGTGTTTCTAGTAGATGGGCTGAAGCATTGCTTATTGAGCATATCTCAACTGTGTGACAAAGGTAATAATGTTAATTTCTCATCTACTGGATGCACTGTGACTAACCAAACTTCTGGAGAGATTATTTTGCAGGGAAATAGGCATGGAAACATCTACAAAGTAGACTTGCTGATACTATTTGATGGAAGCTTGATTTGCTTAAGTGTGGTGCAAAATGATCCCCTCCTATGGCACAAATGACTAGGACATGTCAGTCTTTCACAATTGAACAAACTTGTGTCCAAGGACTTGGTGATAGGTCTTCCTAACATCAAGTTTAATGATGAAAAAGTATGTGAAGCATGTGCCAGGGGGAAGCAGGTAAAATCCTCCTTCAAATCGAAGAAACAGGTAAGTACCACTAAACCTTTGGAACTGGTCCATATGGATTTATGTAGTCCAATGAGAACAATGAGTCGTGGAGGTAAGAAGTATGTTATGGTATTGGTGGATGATTACTCCAGACTTACATGGACTATATTTCTTGCATCTAAAGAAGAAGCATTTAATGCATTTTCAATTTTTGCTAAGAAAGCTCAAAGAACTCTAGATAATCATATTGTTGCCATTAGGTCAGATCATGAAACTGAATTTGAAAATCATATGTTTTTCAATTTCTGTAATGAAAATGGCATTAATCATAATTTTTCTTCACCTAGAACTCCACAACAAAATGGTGTAGTAGAAAGGAAAAATAGGACTCTAGAAGAAATGGCAAGGACTATGTTAATATCTGGAAATCTTCCACAGAACTTTTGGGCTGAGGCTATTAATACTGCATGCTGCATAATAAATAGATATATGACAAGGCCTTTAATAGAAAAGACCCCATATGAATTGCTTAAAGGAAGAAAACCAAATATTTCTCATCTTAGGGCTTTTGGTTGCAAATGTTTTATACACAACAATGGGAAAGATGCCTAGGAAAATTTGATCCTAGAAGTGATGAGGGAATATTTGTTGGTTATTCTTTAAATAGTAAATCTTATAGGGTGTTTAACAAGAAAACATTGAAAATTGAAGAAAGCATGCATGTTAAATTTGATGAAACAGACAGTCTCACTCAAGAACAGGTACAGGAGGATGAAGAAATTGGAATGCTGAAAGAATTTGAACTTAATCCACAAATGCAGATTCTGGATATGAGAAGTGAACTGCAAGGAACTGTTCCTCAAGACAGAACTGAAAAGAGTAGCACAGAAACAGGGGGAACACATGTTGGTTCCACCTCACAAACTGGTAGTGCTACTCTATCAACAACTGTTCCTCACAAGAGGACTTCTGACAATGGATTGACACCTAAGCCTTACAAGTATCAAGGGTCACATCCTGTAGATCAAATAATCTCAGATAAGACTGCTGGGGTTCAAACTAGATCAGCAGTCAAGAATCACAATCTGTGTGCCTTTAGTGCTTTCTTATCTCTTGTTGAACTAAAAATATGAAAGAAGCACTGAAGGATGCAGATTGGATTAATGCCATGCAGGAGGAATTGAATCAATTCCAAAGGAGTCAAGTTTGGCATCTGGAACCCAAGCCAAGGAACAGGTCCATAATTGGAACAAAATAGGTTTTCAGAAACAAACTTGATGAGGATGGCATGGTAACAAGAAACAAGGCCAAGCTAGTCGTTCAGGGATATAGTCAAGAGGAGGGCATCGACTATGATGAGACTTTTGCTCCAGTTGCAAGATTGGAAGCAATAAGACTTCTTATAGCCTTTGCTACATACATGGAATTTACTCTACATCAAATGGATGTTAATAGTGCATTTCTGAATGGTTACTTGAAAGAAGAAGTGTATGTCAAGCAACCTCCAGGTTTTAAAAGTGAACAGTTCCCTGAACATGTGTACAAGTTGGACAAGGCCTTGTATGGGCTCAAGCAGGCACCAAGAGCATGGTATGAAAGACTATCAAAATTTCTACTCCAGCATGGATACAAGAGAGGTAAAATTGATAGTACATTATTTTTAAAAGAAAAAGGTAAGCATCTCTTAATTGTTCAAATTTATGTAGATGATATAATTTTTGGTGCTACATGTGAAAATTTAAGTAAGGAATTTGCAAACTTGATGGGGAGTGAGTTTGAGATGAGCATGATGGGTGAGCTCACTTTCTTTTTGGGTTTACAAATTAAGCAAACCTCAAATGGAACTATGATCCATCAACAAAAGTATGTTAAGGAATTACTTAAAAGATTTGATATGGATAATGCTGAGGAAATTGACACACCTATTGCCACTGCCACAAAATTGGATCTTGATGAACATGGAATATCAGTTGATCAAAAATTGTATAGGGGTATGATAGGTTCTCTACTTTATCTAACTGCTAGTAGACCTGATATTGTGTTCAGTGTTGGTTTGTGTGCTAGGTTTCAATCAGATCCTAAGGAATCTCATTTGAAAGCTGTTAAAAGAATATTGAGGTATCTGAAAGGAACAGGTCCCTTGGGACTTTGGTATCCAAAAGGTGGTAGTTTTAATCTTGTTGGATATACTGATGCTGACTATGCAGGTTTCCTTGTTGATAGAAAAAGTACCTCAGGTATGGCACATTTTCTTGGTGAGTGTTTGGTTTCTTGGGGAACTAAGAAATAAAATTCAGTGGCACTTTCCACTGCTGAGGCTGAATATGTGGCAGCTGCTTCATGTTGTTCACAGTTGTTATGGATCAAACAACAATTACAGGATTTTGGTGTTGATGTAGGAACTGTTCCTATCTATTGTGATAACGCTAGTGCTATTAATATGACAAAGAATCCAGTGCATCACAAGAGGACTAAACACATTGACATAAGACATCATTTCCTAAGAGACAATTATGAAAAAGGGTTGATCACCATAGCATTTTGTCCCACTGAAAAGCAAATTGCTGACATTTTTATAAAAGCTCTAGGTAGAGATGATTTTGAAAGAAATAGATTGGAATTAGGGATAATTAAATTCACATAAAATCATCAATGCTTTACTTCATAATTGGCTAGAAAATTGCACTTAAAATGAATTTTATTCAAGTCATTATGAATGATTCAGTCCAGCTTAATACTTAAATGTATACTCTTATGCCATATTTCTTATTTAGAGTTGCTAAAATTGAATGATGTTACCCTTATGCTCTTAGAATTTCAGATGATAAAAAATGTTGCAAATTGGAAGGACACTGAATTTTCGTGTTAAAATCAGGTATGTACTCGTTATTATTCAGTTAATTTAGAAGTACAAAGGCTATAGGTAACTTGTGATTAGGATAAATCCCACTAAGTTTCCTAACCATATCCAAATTGCAAAAGAGTCCCATCGGAGGAACAGTTCCCACTCTGAAAAGGTAACCTGGCAGCCCAACGGCTCTATTTCTCCGGGAGACTCCCAAGAGTCCATAACCGTTGCATGTTGTGCTGAGGTAAGTGTGATCGAATTCTACTCTAATTCTACTACCTAATTCACCCTATAAATACCCTCCTTCTCCCCCATTATTCTTTTACCTTGTTCATCAATTAAATTTCTAAAAATTTCAGAAAGAATAGTCAATTATCTTTTAATTCGAATTGCAAGAATGTCTCTTTCTTCTGATAATTCTTCAACTGCACCCACTGCTGAACAACCACAAAATCTCAATCCTTCCTCACCCATGGATACTACTGACCTAAACCCTAAAATTTCTAAAACAATCCTAGAAATACCTGAACCTGAAATTCAGGGGGAAGGACCAGTTCCCACGGCTGAATCAATTGCTGAGCAGGTTGAGGATTTGTCACGAGCTATGATCTTGTATCAGTATCAGGTAAATTTTACCTATCATTTGAATGTTGTGATAAATGAGGAAGAACAGGGAGAGGGGTCTGAGGCTGTTCTTGAGGGGGAAACAGTTAAGAGGTTGGAAGCACCCATGCATGGGTCATCGGGGTCTCCTGAGGCTGCTTTTAGAGCACCCATGGAGGATGTTATAGATGTTGATGAAGCTATAAGTGATAGTGATAGGCCCTTGGTGGATTTGATCAACATTAGAAGTCTGAAAAGAAAATTAGCTAGAAAGGGACCCATTGATGACCAAGTGACTGCTGAAATTGCTGCTAAGTTGAAGAAAATAAGTGACAGTTATAAGCCAGGAAATAAGAAGAAAGTTGAAAGTTCCTCCAAGGCAAAAGGACCTGTTCCTTCTGCCTCAACCCTTGCTTCTGGGGTCAGGGGGACAAGAAGTGCTGCTAAAGCCGCTGATGAACAATTAGCTGCTGCCTTAGAAAAAAGCAGAAAAGGGAAAGGAAAACAGGTTGTTGAAGAGGAAGAAGTGGAGGATATTGAACTGGAGGATGTTGGTGAAGATGATGAGATGGAAGATGTTGAGGAGGCTGTGCCTCAGTCAAAGAAAAGAAAAGTGGCTCAAAGACGAGTAACAAGAAGTTCTGTTAAGGCTGCAGAAAAATCTGCGAAGAGGACCAGGTCCTCTAAAAGAGTTGTTGTGACTGAAAGTTCTGCTAGTGACAGTGATGAGTCTTTTGCTGGAGATGAGAGTGATAGTGAAGCTGAAGGTAATGAGTCTGTACACTGTGTTCATGATGACATGCTTACCAGGAAGGTGTTGAAAGGTAGAGTACTGTCTGAGGTGCAATAAGAAGGGATGCTATGGTTGCTGCAAAAACTGCATGCTCAGGGCTGGAGGGACATGGTCCTTAAGATTTCTGGCAGGTGTGCAAAGGGGATGGTGCAAGAGTTCTACAAGAACTTCTCCATCAAAGATGACAGGATTACTACCTCTGTTAATGAAAATGTGATTATGTTTGATACAAGGGAACTTGGTGAGCTGTTGGGTATTCCTTTTACTGGGTATGACAGTTATGTCAAGAAGGTTTGGCCTGACTTGACAAACTTTTCGACTGATTTGGAGATCACTAGGAAGTTTGCTGAGAATGAAGGGGAAGACAAACCCAGGGCTGTGCAGAAAAGTGAGATGCACCCACAGCACCAAGTACTGTTCGAATTTGTGAACAAGATTGTGATGCCAAGGCAGGAGAAAAGAGGAATTGCCAGTTTCATGGACCTGGTCCTTATGGAATTGTTGGACACTGAAAAGCAGATCAACTGGCCCAGTTTTATGATCCACCTTATAAAAAGGTGATAGCTGGGAAGAGAAAGCACTCCTTGCCGTTTGGGTTCATCTTAACTGATGTGTTTGCAAAATTGAAGATTCCCTTGGAAGGGGTAGTGAAGGCTACAAAGAAAGAAAAATTTGGCTGTGCCACATTGATCAGTTGTGATTTGCCAGTTCAGGCTGATCCTCCACAGGCTGGTGTTGGGAGGCAGCCATTGAACAACAAAGTGAGGGCACTTAGGCAACAGGTTGCTATTCCGGCTACTAAGATAGCAAGGTTGGAAGAGGAGAAGAATTACTGGAAGGCAGAGGCCACAAAGGCAAAAGAGACCAATGAGGGAATGCTCAAGCAGATGTTTGAGTTGCTTAACAAGTCTAAGGGACGTGGTCCTTCTACATCCTGACCACCTTATCCTTTAGCCACCTTTTGTCCAGTGGGATTTAGCCTAGTCTAGTGCCTTAGTCTTTTTCTTCTTTAGTCTTTGGATAATTCTGTAGTACTTGCTTGTATCCCCTGATTTCAATATTTGATAAAATGAATTGTCTTTGATGGCTAATATCATTGTTTTGCAGTTGCTTTAATCTGATTTATGTTTGCATTTTGAGTTGCCTCAATGGCCATGTGCTGATTAATTCTAACACTTGAGTTATATTTTTTATGCAACCTTTTCAATGATGCCAAAAGGGGGAAGAGTAAGTCTGATTTTGCGTGAACTTATACATAGTTGAAATCTGTTCCTTAATGATGAATAAAGTCTTTACTAACTGCTTTTTGAGCTTAAGTTGTACTTCATGACTTTAAGGATATGAAGCTACGCGTATGAGTTTGTCATCATCAAAAAGGGGGAAATTGTTAGCTTGGATAAGCTTGGAAGTTTTTACTGATGATTGAGGAACGGATTCAAAGGACCCGTTCCTTTGAATCACTGCAATAGAATAGATAATTCATGCAAAATCATTTAAGTTAAGATATTATTAATTATCCTAAAACTAATGTTTATCTTGATAATTATGCAGGTCTAAACGGATACGAAAAGATTGCATAAACAAAGGATAAAGGATAAAAGATCCGGATTCTAAAGAGTAGAATCCAATTAGGACTCAAACTCATGGGAGCTTTGGAGTTCTAATTGCTTAAGACTTCTTGGCTGTTGGAGCTATAAAATATGGAGCATATCAGCCATAAAAGTGTGCACAAATACAGAGAGCATCGAGCAAAAGCTTAAAAGAGTCATTAGCTTATTTGTGTAATCAGTTATCTACAGTAGAACTAAGTTAGAACTTGTTCCTTAGATTGAATCTTGTAAAAGTTCAAGTCTTAGTTCAACTGTAGTAAGCAATAATCGAGTTGTAAACTTTCTGGTTCAAGTCGTGGACTTGACACAACTTCACTGATCGTGAGAAAGATCACTAAAGGATTAGAGTTAGTCCTAGGTTAGTAAGAGTGAGTCTTGTAACCAAGTGGGTCTTTTTACATAGTGAAGTTGAAATCCTACTTGAGAAGTAGGTCGTGGTTTTTTGATCCCGAGTCAAGGGGTTTTTCCACGCTAATATCTGGCGTTCAATTACTTACAGTTTTAATTCCGCATATCGTATAGTAAAGGAACACATTTTAAGGAATTGGTCCTTAAAACAGTAAAGTGGTGTATCGTGGGAAATAACAGAGATCAAAGCCTGAGACGAGGCTCGAGTTGAGGCGCGAGTGGAAAACCGCTTGAAACCGTCTCCGGGGTAACGAAGACCCAAAGGGCACTCGATATTAACTAGTACAGGCAATTGCCTTACAAATATGAGGCTGCTCCAGCACCAACTCCAAAGACTTTCAAGATTCAATTTTTGAAAACATATGATGGGACTACCGATCCCGTTGAGCATGTGACCGAATACATGTCGATGGTTTTGAGTAATGATTTAACAGAAATAGAAAAGGATTCGATGTTCTTGAAAAAGTTTGGCGAATCTTTGGAGAAGGGGGCATTACGTTGGTACATGCATTTACCCGCGGGGTCAATTTCTAGTTTTAATGACTTGGTTGGTGTGTGTTGTTAAAGCTCATACCGGGGCGCAGAAAATCCTCCAAAGGAAGGAAGACATATTCGAAGTCAAATAATGGCCTGGCAAGCCCATCAAAGACTTCCTCGAGCATTTTCACGCCGAACGGATGGAGTTCTCTGCTATGGATGACACTCTAGCCATCATGGCGTTTGAAAAGAGCATCAATGTTCAAAACTCTGAGGCTGTCGTTGAATTGAGAAAAGAGCTCCAGTAGTACCAAACTTTGACATGGTATGACTTGCACAACAGGGCTTACACCAAAATAAGACTAGAGGAAGCTGAGTAGAAAAATAATGGTCGAGGCTTTAACTACAAGAATCGATCTGAATCTTCATATGCCGAGGCGCCACGAGGAAATTCAAAGGATAGGTACGAACCGTACACCTCATCGAGGCAGCCTGTTAGCTAGAGGCTTGGAAATTCCCATGTGAGCCAACGGCTCGGTGGGAAAGTTTATTCCAGCACAAATCAAAGGAACACCTCGAGCCTAGCTCTGGTTTCCAAAAACAAGGAGCTACCTCGGATCCCCGACTATAACTTTAACATATCGACCTCGGAGTTGGTCAATGTTGTGAAGGGGACAGCGGGGGTACGAGTACAAAACGAAATGAGAACCCCTGCGGATAAGAGGCACCGAAGACTGCAAAGATCTGCGTCTCGAGGTGGAGCATTTGTTAAATAAGGGTGTCTTGGCTGAATTCCTTACAGATAAGGGGAAGGATAATTATGCGAAGAACCAAGGTGATGGCCAGCCACCGAGGGCTTAAAAGAGCTGTGAATGTAATTACTAGGGGGTCGAAAGTGAACAGTGTGAACTTCGCAGCCGCTAAGAAGTTTGCAAAATTATCAATAACTATAGAGAAAAGAACTCGAGTTGGAGGCTCGGGAAAGGAGATAGTGTTTGACTACAATGACTGTGATGGGATGATGTTTCCCTATCACGATGCTTTGGTCATCATGCTGAGGATCAATGACTCGGACATCAAATGAGTCTTGATCGACCCCGGTTGCTCTATCAATATAATCACCTATGGTGCCATCAAGAAGATGTGGTTGAAGGGAGAGGTTATCCCAAAAGCAACTATACTGACTGGCTTCAATAACTCCACTGAGAAAAATGTTGGGTGAAATTATGCTCAACACATATGCCAAAGGAGTTTGTAAGTAAACGTTGTTTCAAGTCTTGCCCTACGATATGGCATATAATGTTATCCTCGGGAGACCATGGATCCACTCCATGGAGGCTGTTCCATCCACTCTTCACCAAGTCACTAAATTCCCTACCCCATGGGGAGTTCATTCGATTAAAGGGGAGCAATGAGTAGCAAGGGAATTTTATTCGGTCGCGTTGAAGAGTGGAGTCGTCCCACCAGGACCAAAGAAATAGCAATCAATACAACTGGGATCTAACAAAGTGGGAGAATCATATCTTCAAGATGACCCCCGAGGAGGAATGGAAAAGATCCCGGTATGTATTCAAGAACCTCGAAAACAAAAAGCTGAGGATTCAACTATCGAGGAGATAGAATCTTTCATGTTATCAAAATATTTCCCAAAAAGGAAAGTGTTTGTCGGCTCGGAGTTGGACCCTGAGTCGAAGAAACCTATAATTGAAGTTTTAAAGTCCAACAATGATTGCTTTGCTTGGTCTCATTCAGATATGGTCGGAATCAATCCGGAGATCATGACTCATAAGCTGAATGTAGATCCATGTTTTACCCCGATAAAATAAAAGAAAAAGCCGCACGCCGGTGTCAAAAAGAAACAATTGAAGATGAGACTATGAAGCTGTAGGACAACGGCTTCATAAGAGAGGTGAAGTACCCTGAATGGTTAGCTAATGTCGTTGTAGTGCTCAAAAAGAGTGGCAAGTGGAGAATGTGTGTAGATTATGCAGATCTAAACAAGGCTTGCCCTAAAGACTCTTATTCATTGCCACAGATAGACAGGTTAATAGACTCCACAGCGGGACATAAACTATTGACTTTCTTAGATGCTTATTCGAGGTACAACTAGATGCTCATAGACCCGAAGGATGAAGAAAAAACCTCATTTATCACTGACCAAGGTACCTTTCGCTACAAGGTGATGCCCTTCGGATTGAAAAATGTCGGGGCGACATATCAACGGTTAGTGTGTCGGATGTTCAAAGATTATATTGGAAAGTCTATGAAGGTGTACATAGACGACATGCTAATTAAATCTATTCAGGTCGAGGACCACCTAAGCCATTCGAGAGAAGCCTTCGTTATTCTAAGGTAGTACAACATGAAGCTGAATCCTCAGAAGTGCGCCTTTGGCATGGGTTTGGGAAAATTTTTGGGGTTCATAGTATCTGAACGAGGAATCGAAGCTAATTCAGACAAGATCAGAGCTATTGAAGAAATCCCCGATGAGTTAACCGGGGTGAAAGAAGTTCAGCGCTTAACTGTCTGAGTCGCTGTCTTGAGTAGATTCATCTCAGGATCATCAGAATGATGCCACAAATTCTTCTCAGTCCTAGGAAGAACAACCACTTTGAATGGACACCGGAGTGTAGAGAAGCGCTGAAGGAATTGAAACGCTATTTGGCTAATGCATCATTGCTCGCCAAGCCAAATGATGGAGAAACTTTGCTAGTTTACATGGCTGTGTCTGAGGTGTCAGTGAGCGCTGTTCTGGTTCGGAAAGAGGATGGCAAGTAGCAACCCATCTATTATGTGAGAAAAATGCTCCTCGACACTGAAACTAGGTATCCACATTTGGAAAAACTAGCAATTGCTTTAATTGTTACTGCTCGAAAATTATAACCCTATTTTCAATATCACCCAATAGCGGTAGTTACCACCTTCCCCTTAAGGAGTATATTGCACAAACCAGATTAGTCGGGGAGGTTGTCTAAATGGGCAGTGGAATTAAACGAATATGATATCACCTACCAACCCCGAACAACCATTAAATCCCAAGTCTTGGCGGACTTCGTGGCTGACTTTAGTATTGGAATATTCCCCCGAAGCGGAACGGGAGAACTTGATGTTGAAGGGATCGACTTCGGGGATTTGGATACTTTACATCGATAGGGCCACCAATTCTAAAGGCTCGGGGTTAGGAATAGTTTTGATAGTGCCAACCGGGGAGAAGGTCAGGCATTCGGTTCGGTTCAAGAAGATAACGAACAATGAGGCCGAATATGAAGCAGTTTTAGCAGGCTTAGAACTAGCTAAAGAAATGGGGCTTGAGAGAGTTAAGTTGAGACGTGTTTCGCAATTAGTAGTAAACCAACTGCTCGGAGAATATACGGCTCGTGAGCCCAGAATGCAACAATTCTTAGTCTGAGCACAAAATATCTTGGCTCAATTCCAAGAATGGCAAGTCAAACAAGTACCTTGGGAAGAAAACGCTGAGGTCGATACCTTAGTGAACTTGGATTCGGCGATGGAAGAAGAGCACTCGGAGACTGATTCAGTTGTTCGGTTGATTTCTGCACAAATGAAGGAGATGAAACTAGAAGTCAACTCAGTGGATCATAAATGGGATTGGCGAAATAAGTTCATCTCTCGAAACAGAGGACTCAATGATTTTGGGGAAGTTATGCAGAAGATTGTACAGCGGCCCGATGGCCAAGTGCTTGGGTCCGAATGAAGCCAGGTATGTAATGATGGAGATACACGAAGGTGAGTGTGGCAACCACCTGGGGGGAACGTCTTTAGTGCACAAGATACTTCAAGCTGGGTATTATTGGCCCACTATCAGCGCAGATGCAAAGGCATTCGTGAAAAGATGCGATAACTGTCAATACCATGCTCGAATGATTCATCAACAAGCTTAACCTCTATATTCGGTCGTGTCACTTGGCCTTTTATGAAATGGGGAATGGACATCATTGGACCTTTGCCGAAGGGCAATGGAGGTGTTCGGTTTGTTCTTGTATTGACCGATTACTTCACAAAGTGGGTAGAAGCAGGAGCTTTCACCCAGGTAAGCAGAAGGATGTAATTGACTTCATCAAAAAGAATATCATCTATAGGTTCGGCATACCAAAAGAAATCACTTGTGACAATGGTCCACAGTTCATAGGGGCAACCATCACTGATTTCCTTAAACAGTGGGGAATAAAAAGGATAGTGTCAACTCCCTATCACCCAAGAGCCAATGGTCAAGCTAAATCATCAAATAGAGTGATAGTTGAGAATCTCAAGAAAAGGCTTGATGAGAAAAAAGGTCCTTGGTCCGAAGAGTTACCAGAGGTACTATGGGCAATACGAACCACAGATAAAAAAAGCACCAATGAAACCTTATTTTCCCTCGCATATGGCATGGATTCACTTATACCCAGAGAGGTGGGCGAACCAAGTCTTCGGTACGCTCACACCACCGAAGATGCCAATCAACAAGCCATGCGCATAGAGTTGGATTTGCTCGAAGAGAAAAAAGAGTTAGCCTTGGTTCGGTTAGCCGCACAAAAAAGACAAATTGAAGCATATCTCAATAGAAAGGCCAAGCTTAGAGATTTCAAAGTTGGTGATTATCTGTTAAAGGCTTCGAATCAGTCAACAAAAGAAAATAATGGAGGAAAACTTATTAAAAATTTGGAAGGACCTTACAAAGTTAAGGCAGTTGTTGGAAAAAGATCTTATCAGATCGAAAATTTGCAAAGCAAACCCAAACCCCTAAATTGAAACATTTTCAATTTGAAGCGGTATTACTTTTGACATCGAGGTAAGCATTCCTTGATCATTTAAAATTCACCTATAGCCTCGAGCCGAAAATACTCCAAAGGCTTTGGTCGAAATATTTGAACTTACTCCCGTTTTACTTTGCTTGACCTTTTCAGGAAGCGGATAAGACGATCTTCATTGCTCGGATCTTCATCAAGATTCACACCCGAACACTGGGGGGAAGTGAGGAGTGGGATGCAGCCGAGGTCAGCTTTGAGCCTCCCCACCAAAGTCTATCTATTTGACAACTGGGGACTGACGCCCGAGGAATAGATTAGCCCTTTGTATTTTCGCCCGATAGTGACATGTTTTTAACTTGTTTTTGCGCCTAAGTTTTACTTAAACTAGGCCCTATGTAAAAGCCAGTTATGGCTTATTGACATCATCAATGAAATAAACTTGATTCAATATATCTTTGTTTTTGCTATTCTACGTACTGAGGTTACTTCTTATATGCAAAGGCTCGGGAACGAGACGTCGTTCTAAGTTCGCATCGATATTGTATGAACAAATTCTTATAAGCAAAATTATTTTAAGTGTTCAGCGCAAAGATTCATAGAACAAAATGAAAGCTAACACTTTGACACAAAAAAGAACAAATTCATTCAGTAAAGGCCCAAGGGCTGCGAATCTTTATACATCAAAAGGCCCGAAGGCCTGAACAAAACCAAAAAGAAAAAGCTAAAGCAAGGGATTGCAAAGGTAAAGGTTAAGACTGGGGACTGTCACCACCCTCAAGGTTTACTACCTTGGTGCTTTCCTCGCCGCTCCACCTACGGTGCTTTCATCATCACCATCGCCATCTTCGGCCCCTTCTTCATCTGAACCTTCACTCGAAGGCAGGTCATCAATAATCTTCTGAGCCCCAGCAGCATTGGCTTCGGCCTTAGCAATTTCCTCATCGAGGTTAAGCTCCACGTTTTTACACTCTTCGAGAGCCGACAACCTAGTCTTGATTACATCCTATGTATTTTAGAGTTTCAACCTCGAGGCCTTGACCTCAGCTCGCTTCGAGGACTCAGCTGATTCCTCTCAAAGTCGAGCGATTTCAGTTTCCAAACTGGGGACTCTACCCGCTTTGGCTTCCAACCTCTTAATCACAAGAAGGTACTCCTTTGACTACTCACAGTGCTTGTTGGCCTTAGCAAGAAGCTGAGCCTTAGTTTGGGTAAACTCTTCAGAGAGCTTCTCCATATTGGCATCCAGAGCCAAGCGCTCAACCTGGTGTTTTTCAACCAAAGATTGAACTTCGGCTTCGGAAGTAGCGATAACTTCTTTCAAATTCGATTGGGACTTATCCAATTGTTCCCATAATTCATCAATTTGTTTCAAATATTTATCTTTCTGAACTTGAAATGCAGTCGAAGCTCGTTTAATCTCGTTGGCCCTTTCGCTCTCAAGCTGTTGCATCCTTAAAGAGAGGATCAATTGCTAGGAAAAGATTAACAAAATGTCAAACCTGCAAAATATTCAAATTGCTAGTGAAATGAGAACCAAGTTAAAAGGAGCATACCTTAGCAGCATTGGCAGTAGAAGTGGCAATCAGTTGAGCAGGAGTTAACTTCCTAAGGATGGCCTTTTACTTAGCTCCTAACAGTGGACCGAGGCTCAAAAGATCTTCACGCCTACACTCCAAAAGATTTTCTTGTTCCCATATTTCTAACCTCATTGGAGTCCTTCCTGAAACTGGAGATCAAACATCCCCTTGAGCGGCACTCGAGGTATCCCCACCTTCAGCAATAGGGACTATTTCAACCTCGGCCTCTCCAACTTTGGCCTTGCCCCGAACCCTAGTGGTCTCCTAATCAGACCCTTCAAGGTCCACGACTTCGGTACCCTTTGGCGGCGCAGGCTCTCCATCACTAGGCTCATCAATAAGCCCTCGACGGCACGTAGTAGTGACCTTAGGTATCAGCTGCAACAATGGCCTCCACTCGAGGGCGCTTTGCCTTGGCTGGTCCCTTTGAGACAATTTTTTTTCTCTTCGAATCTGTAGAAAATGAGGGAGAAAGCTCGTAGGTAAATACAGAGGAAGGAGTAGAAATACTTTTAAACCAACCAACAAGGATATCATCGCTTTTTGAAGTCCCCTGGCCAGCCGAGCGCTTGGATATTGTGTCTTCGGCGATCTGCTTCGCCAAGCTCGCCATGACGCTGACACCCTTCCCTGCGTCGATTACCTCTTTCTCTTTCTTCTCCTTTTTCTCTTTTTTCTCCTTGCTTTTCTTCTCCTTATTTTCAAATTTCTCCCTCTCTTCCTCTTCGGGATCTTTAACGACTTTATTTATGAAGCCTCCAAAGATAGCGGAGAAAGTGTTAAAGAAACATGGGAAAACATCAAGTAAAGACTGGAATATAGCTGATGACTTACCATGTCTTTTACATGCCCATTGGTTGTCACCCTCGGTAGCTAAAACCATCCATTTTCGAAGACGGCGTGTTCGAACGGCCATCACCGTTGTGACCCACGCGAGCAAGTCCTTCGGCAGATTGATTGGGACCTTGTTAGCTACATTTAACAAGTTTGGCAATGTTTGAGCAACGAGCAAAGCAACCAAAGGGTAAGACTAAATTGAAAGATACTTACGTTGAGCATTCCATGTCTCAGGAAAATTGGGCTCGGCTGACAACAAACTTGTTGGGATAAGAACGTAGCGATCGTACCATCCTCGGTCACCATGGTCTTCATTCTTGGCCAAAATCGCATATGATCCCCGAGGTAGCATCGCCACGACCCCGACTTTATGGAAATAGGGGTAACAGAGAGAAATTAAATATTGGAAGGTGAAAGGCAACCTCGATTGTCGACTCAAGAAATCGAGGGCTTGCAATATCCTCCAAACTACTGGGCTCAATTGCGCCAAACACAAGTTGTATGATCGACAACAGGTATCTATAATATAATGAACTGGTAAATTGAAGCCTATGGTAAAGAGGTAGGTAAAGGCGAAAGAATACCTAGGGACGTGGCTATAAGCAAAGGTGTTCGGTGCTGGGATTCCTATTTCAACCTCGGGGCCCCACCGACAATCTTTTCGAACAATTTTGATCAAGTCTTCGGTTATTATGCTCAGAGTTACATGAAATGGAATGTTTATACTCAAGCCACGTTGAGCATATGATCTAACTTGGACCTTGAGATCCTTGTCATTGCTGAAATCTGAGGGGATGATTAACCATGGATCAATTTCCTCCTCAATGGGGATTTTCCTCCTAGATCTCCCCGAGGTATCAGCCGTAGTTTTCGCCTCGGCGCCATCATCCTTGTTGCTGACATCTTCAACAATAGCAGCAGCAGTGTTTGCAGGGTCATCATCCATGGCGTCACCTCTAACAACGTCATCATCGCCCTCAACATTGACGTCATCACTCACCACAGCTTTTTTGCGACCTACTGTGGCTTTACACCGCCTAGAGCCGCTAGCTTGAGAGGTCGCTTCATCCCCATCGCCCGCTAGCACAACGACCTTGAGGGGCTCAGAAACATTTACCAGCTCGTCCCCAACGATCATGATGGGAACATTCAAAGTTCTTTTGCGGGAATCGCTGGAACCTTGGATGGAATTAGTTGCAGACATGGCGAAAATCTTGAAAATGGAAGAAATCATAAAGGGAATGGCTTGAATTTCTTAACTTGTTTTAAAGAGATTTATACTGTAGCTTAGATGTTCACAAATGAAGAGTGAACTGATCAAATGGGAGTATTTATAAGGTTAAAATGGTTGCAAGTGGAAAAAGCCATCATTGTTGTAACGTTGGGAAACCAAAAGAATCGGTGTGTCCATTCTGAAATTAGTGAACGGTCACCACGTATTGCTCAATAGTAATTTGAAACGACATGCAACATCTTGAAACTTTTGGATAAGGTTAAGCCACGTCACTATCCCGCACAAAATCATTCCACTCCTCGGTGACTCTGGCACTTGCCCGAGGAGTGGGGGGACTATCTGTATTGGGTAAAATTGACTCGCGTATATGGCACTTCGGTGAAACGATCTTAAGTCAACCAAACAGTGGTTTGCAAGTCATGGATCAAGATGGACGATTATGTCACCGAAGTCGACAGCCAAAGACAAAGTTCAAGCCATACATCGGTGGAATGCTACGCTGGTCATCAAACCAGCTCATGCCATCGAGGTCGATAACTTAGACCTCGGTGAATTAATCCGGCTTTGGTGAGGCAGTGCCCCATTACTTCAGCCCACGTCCTCAGCATGAGGAGTAGTGGCGATTAAGGAAGATAGTGGGGAAAGTGGATAGCTAACTTGTATCCCAATAAATACTACTTCATTTTAGTATGAGATCATTCAAAAATACATACAAAACTCTGCCAAATTTTGTACTCAAGATCATATATTGAAATATCATTTATTTATGCATAATTCTTGTCTTTATCATTATTAACCCGACTTTGATACACTGATTTGCTTGTATTCACAACCCAAATTCGATTTGTGACCTAAAATAAGTTTAGGCCAATACAATGCATAATTATGATAATTCTAATTTCGGTGTATTCTTTGTACGCTTTACAAGCTCTGGAGACGGATACAAACTGGAGCTACTTTTACTAGGCAGATTACGTCAAGATTTGTGGAGGCAAATATAAAGCGGAGCTAATTTTTTTCTTACGAGACGAAACTAGCTTAGATTCTTGAAATATGATTCAAGTGAAGAAAAAATACTTATTTAGCTCGGATTTTAAAACAAATGATTGTAGCAATCATTATATATTCTGATCTCTACTCAATCAGTTATGTTTAATAGCTAGTGCTTCTAGCCAATCCAACAAAGAGACAACTCTCCAGCATGATCACAAAGAAAGCATATATAATATAATAGTAGGGGCCTAAGCACTTCATAATGAGAGGAGCGTAAACAAAAAAATTTCATTATTGAAAATTATATATAATCAAGACCAAAAAATATTGTTCTATGAGAATAGTTGATTTCAACATAAAAATAAAAAATAAAAAAGAAGAAGTTATAATCTCTATGATCTCATCTGATTTTTACAACAAAAATGTTAACATTAAATCATGGGTTTGAAAAACTTATTTTTTAATCTTCCTGTTGAAGTTGGATTTGAACTATTCGTCATAAACACTTGTGTTGTTGTCATGAATAGTGAATTTGGATTCTTCACTTCAAACTGACTAACTTAGGCTCGAACGTACTTTCAATCTTGAATTCGTTATGTTCTTGAACTTTGAACACTTGTAAGTTGGATGAATATATAGACTTTGATCTACGAACTAGCTCTCTTCTACTACTCGCTGCAAGATTTTTGGTGCATTTTGACCTTTTGAGGACCCTATGTATAGTTGTAGGGAGGGGTTAAGTTGTGCAATTTGATTGGCCCGTTTGGACTGACCAATCACATACATCATGTGACAGGTCTTGCACACGTGACGAGGTTCCATTTGTCATTTGACTTGACTTGGTATGCCACCTTTCATTTGGCACATGGCATGATTTGGCTGGCTCATTTATTTGATTGGGATTGCCATGTCATTTGACACGTGGTATGAGCATGGAATTTAAGATGGGGTAACAGCCATTTGAACCTTGGGTTAAGAAAGTGAGCTCATCATTTATAGTCCAATTAGATGGGCAAGCCAGAAAAAAATTCACTGCATGCCCTCCATAAGGAGTGGTTTTGCAAAAATGCTCGCGCTAAGAAATATTTTAGCAAAATACCCTTTTTCGTCCGGAGCCAAGACTTCAAGGCAAAAATCTTGTAAGTCTTGGCAATTGTCAAAACTTCAAAGGCAAGTACTGTTTTGCCAATACTTCAAGTTATATGGCGAGAATGTAGGGAAAGACTGGAAGGGGCAAGTTTTGGAAATTGCCAAGACTTACGATTAAGTGCGGCAAGTGTTGCCTTTTGCCAATATTTTAAGAGTAAGTGTTGGCAAATAGAGAGGGGTCAAAGGCAAGTCTTGGCCTTTTCCAAGATTTATGACCAAGTGCGGCAAGTATTGGCTTTGTCCAACACTTGAAGGGATAAGTGTTGAAAAGTAAAGAGATATAAAGGCAAGTTTTGCTGCCGACCTAAAAACTTGACATGGGTGTTTCCGTCCAAATTTTTTTGATTAAATCTTAACGGGGGTATTTTTGCAAAACATCTGTTAGTGCGGGAAAAAAGGCAAATCATTGCTTATGATGTCATATTTTTGCAAATTCGCCGGCTAGCCACAACTATTGGACATCTTATTGAATTCATAAAGACATTCGACTTAAAAAATTGCCCAATGACATTATAATTTTTTGTGCAAATTGAGCACCTGATATTAATGTTGAGCATATATTTTATGGTATTAAATTTTTGAGTACTCTTTTCAATTAAAAAATAATATATTTACCGCCATTTTCTCCTTTTTTATTTTGCGATCATGACCGGTCGATAAAATGCTAACCAAAAATCCAAAGAAGACAGATCACGGCAACAGCACGATTGAGGAAATGATCGATGTTGTCGTTTCTGTTTTCTAAAAGCTTATAGAGGCAATGAAAATAAGATGTTTGTAAGGGCTAAAAGATGTTCTCGTCAATGGAGAAGACAAGGATGTCATCGGGAAAGGCGGCAGTGCGTTGGTGATTGGTGAAGGATTGTGAGAAATATGTAATTGCTTCAGATTTGATTAGGTCTACTACTGAATATAGTTAGTGATATGGGAAATTAGAAGGGTGTTGTTGACAACCATGACGTTGCCTCCCTTATAAAGGGCTCCGACAAGGTTCTTAAAGCTGTAATGGTTGTACAGTTAAAGAAATTCGTTGTAGAAAGAGATGGAGTGGGTCAAAGACAGTGATAGATTAAAACAAGGTAACCAACGTGTTCTAATCGAAAAATGGATAAATAGTAAACAACGAAGAACTTTGATTTTTATGCCTTGAATTTGTGGAAAGTGATAAGACGGATTGTCTTCATTTATTTGTAAAATAAACTGAGTAATTTGTCTCACCATATAAATAAGTGAGGTCCAATTGTACTGATTTTATATTTTTATGTGTACTTTTGTAGTAAAAGAAATGTCTTATCTGTGTGCCTGTGAAACTGGATTACGGCCGTAAAGTTTAAATTATAAATAATACCAAGTATGTAAGAGAAAAGAAATAGATACTTTGTATTGCTTTTGAGAATAACACAAGTGATAAGGGTTGTTGTCAGATAGTTTAAATGAGTGTGAAATAGAGGTTTATATAGTAGTAAAGCTTTAATGGTGCACATTTAATGAGAATCAGCATTTATTTTCTGCTAATCATAACTATTAGAGCCATCATTGTGAGAGTAGATGGTAGCAACAAATGTCTTGTGATATTCTGCTTTTAATATTTACGTAGTAGTCATTTGGCATCTAGAAAAGCTGTGGTCGTAATCTGAATAGTTGTGGCCAAATATTCGTGGAAATTTGCTTTCTATATCCGGATTCAATTTGTCTTTATGAGTTGCAAAATACTTCATGCACGTGTCATGTTATGATGCCGTGTGAAATTTTACCCAATACAAATTGTCCCCACATTTTTCAGCTGGATCTTGGGAACCGGCTGGGTAGGGGAGAAGTTTCCTTAGAGGGAAACTCGACAGCTACCTTCGTTCACTTTTTGAATTGAAGAAGACTTCTGTCTATTCGCCTTAAGCATTGTGCAAACGTGGATAATTGTCAGCCATTCATTTATAGGCCGCTGATCAAGGTAATTATGATTCATTTTTTTATAAGTTTCCTTCCAAGCTTGGATTTTAGAATTTCACTCTTCGCAAGATTCTTTTAGACATTTTTCTTGCTCTTTTCGCAATCCCTAAAATTTCATTCTTCTATCTTTTAATTCCATGACTTCTCAAAATGAAGATTCCTGCAACATTTCACGTACACCTTCTTACAATGATTTTGAACTTACTGACTCCAATGGAGCATAAGTTGATAATGCACCTCTCAATATTGCTTTGACCAAAAAGAATAAGAGTAAGGGTAAGGGTAAAGGTAAGGGTGAGAGCATAATCTTTGACGAACTAGCAGCGAAACCAAAAAAATAATAAGAAAGTCTTGCCCCCTGAGGCCTGAAGATTATGAAAAGGGAGGGCCAACCGCAAGTTTATCAGTAGAACTAGTCTTGGTAGCCAAGTTTATCACAAACAACTAGTGTTGGAAGCTTGACTTTGTATCCCGGTATTCAAGTCAAGATGAGGTCACCAACATTGCTTTAGCCATTGAGAAAAAACACATTCCAAAGGTAAAATCTTACTACCAGTGGGATGTGAATTTGGATGTTTGCCTACCCCCAACAAAGCTCGAGTCACTGATAAAAAACCCGATTGATTTCATTTATACCTACCCTTTCACCCTTGGGTTTCATTTACTGATAGACCCGGTTATAGAAGACTTATACCGTTTCTACAAGATATGTGTGGCATAACTTGGACCCCAATTGAAGGGTCATTTTTTGTTTAAAATATCCGGCTCAAGAAGTCGGTGTTCCTTTTACTTTTCAGCATCTCATCCACTTTTACACTTCTAAATTTCTTCTGGGATGAGTCATTACCCTCTACGATTGCGTCAATAATACTTTGTTTAATGACGCCGAGGATTCAAATGACCATAGGTGGTATGAGTGTTATATCATATGCTAAAAAAAGTTGTTATGTCATCGTGCCTACAGCCGCTGTCAACCCCGATCACAAGGTCACATTCTAGGAGCGGTGGAATCTTAAATGTAAGTATTTTAACCCCTTGATAGTACATTTGCATATTTCTATCATGACACTCTTTTTGTCACGTACTTCTTCACATCGTTCACGAGATTATAGATTACTTTAAAGACTAGATTTAAACTTTTTTTGATAGTTCTACTACGATTGGCCGCAGATTCAAGGTCATCTTATTAGCTTTAGAAATCGAAGCTAGCAAAAATGGTAGTAACACTACATTCCTCTCTTCCTCGTCGCTATACTTTGTCACTTTATGATTTTTGTTTCTTTCCAGGTCTTCAATTAAATCTTTCGAAAAAACCTTGCTCTAGTCGAGGCTCTACTACTCCGACTATTCGCATACCCGAGGGGTTTCCAGCTTCTGACCAAGCTAAAAAAAGAAATGATCATTGGTTAAGGATCTAGGGGAAAGCTGCTTATCGCTCTAGACCCGAAGTGAGTCCTCAATAGATGACGAGATAGTTGATCTAGGGGATGATAGTAACGGTGAGAATGACAACGACAAAGATATCCCTCCAACTAAGGGCAATCAAGTTAAGTTTGTCCCCAAGGATAAATTTCAGGATAGTATATTTCAAGACTCCAATGTTTTTGACCTAGAAGATCCCACGAAAAACCAAACTTCGAGGAAAAAAACTACTGTTGAATATCCTTCTTCACCCCGGGCTATTTTTGAAGATGCTGCCATGTTGACTCCAACTCTTCCATCCACTTTGCAAACTCCAGATGAATCAGTGCCTTCGCCTACTCCCAGGAATGAGGTACGCCATATAAAATTTGCATCGCAAACGAAATAAAGTGATGGAAAGCCCTCGCCGTGCTGCTTCAATGATCAATCCCTTTATAGGCCTAGATGAGATTTAGTGGTTCAAAAAATGTCATAACAATGAGCTCATGAACTTCCTCGCATCAACATCTTTCAATGCCATGAGTCGACGGACATCCGCTTATTTTATTCATTATCTATTGGCAGCAAAACTTGGCCATTGTAGAAGTTAAAGAGAGAGCAAGGAAAGCTGATGATACCATTTCTCGTCTAGGGAAAACCATCACCGCACAATCAGACGAGCTTACTCGTCGTATGACAGATTTCAATGCCATGAGTCGACGGACTCAAATGGTGTCCAATGATGTTGAGTATCTGCAAAAACTTCGCTAGGATCTAGAGGCTGCCTTTTGCTACGAGGCGGCCAAGTTTGAAGAAGAGATTCAAATGCTCAAGGGCCTTTTTTATTAGTCTAGCAATGTTGAGATAATAATTGTTCAAAAGTACTCTCGGATGGAGGCTAAAATAGCCAAGCTTGAGTCGCAATTAAAAGAAGTCGCAAACCTTGCTGTCATTAATGAGCTTAGAGGAACTTAGGTCCCAAACATAAGTAAACATTAATTGAGCTGTTGTAAAGACCGACTATGGCACCCTTGTGAAGGTTAAGACTTTGAGTTTGATTGGGATCAAGAGTTTGAGAAGACGAATGAAGTGTTTTTGTAGTACCAAGTGTTGGATTCCGATTTTACTCAAGAATTTTCTAAGAAAAATGTTGAGTCTCCTAATGACCTGGTCGAAGAATGGGACGAAGCCTAGGAAGATAAAATCGCACCTCACACTTCGAATACTTTAACCCTTTCGGTAAATTCAACTACACTTTCTTCCTCTCCTTAACTCTTGCTCCTGATCCAAATGCCAATCTTAGTGGTGCAATTGGATGATAGCTCATATTTGTAGCTTGTATACTTTTGAGCCTCCCGGCTTTGCTTTGAATGAAATCTTGTTTTGAAAGATTGTATTTGAAACTTTTTTTTTTCTTCCTAAGTTTTTAAGAAAACTTAGGATTCGCATGTTTCTGCAATAAGGCGTAATTAAGTCCAAACTATTGAGTAGTTTGAAGATAATGTATAAGACATGGGCCTGGTATAAAGTGGGAATGAAGAATGGCATCCTATATTCATGAATGCACAAAGGAAAGCTTTGTTCACAAAAAATAAAGTAATATGAAACTATTTTGAAGTTTTATTACTTGTAGAAATAGCCGCTTTTGGGCATGATACAAAGATTTGTAACGGCAGGGCCATTGTAATAAAAGATGTAAAAAATATTCAAATTCTCAACATTCCATTTACAAAATTAAGATAACTACTTATTGCACTGTAAGGATAACCAACCACTTATTGGATTGTACGGCGATGGACATTGAGCCAGTGCTGCTTTTCTTTCTCTCTTCCCAATTCCTAATTTGAGCTTGAGGCACGATAAGTCAGGTATTATAATACACCATCAGTACCTAAGTGTTTTCTACGACGCCTGCTTCGATATCCAACTTTTTGCTTCCTGAAAAGGAAATAGACAAAGTGGAAATGTGGAGGTTAGGGTTTTATAATGAAGACAATGCTAGAAAGGTTAGACTTTTCGACCCAAGCTTAGAATGATAGTAGTTATGTTTTGATGGTCATGGGTGAAGTATATCATCATGTGCACTAGATAAGTTTTACATGAAAATTGTAAGTACCAAGTATAATAAAGAAAGAAAGTAAAGTATGAGTAAATAGATGGAGTAAAAATGAAAAGGTGTTGAAGAAGAAAATTTTGAATTTTAACCAATGCTGATCTCATTTCAAATGTTGCTCATCTGTTCACTCGGCGAAATTTTTCCCATCTCTCATGATTGAATAACTACGGTTTCACTGATACTAATATGATTTCCCGGACTCTCTAGTTGGTAAGAAACTTAATTATTTGGTAAAGTGCCAATGGAACAACATCTATGGCATGGATCCAAAGCCTCCCTATAATGATGTTGTATGCCATCTCACCTGCCAAGACTTGGAATGACATCTCCTTGATCACTCATGGAGCATAGGCTCGAACAAATGCAGTGTGGATTGTGGTACAATTTTACCCGATAATTGCATATATTTCACAACCACGCTCGAATTATGTTGACTGAGCGATCTGCATCGACCAATACACATTTGGCATCGGTATCCACTACTCTCAAAGTGATCACCAGTACATCATGGTGAGGAAACAGTACTCCGTCGGCATCCGAGTCACTAAAGGCTATGTAGTCCTTAATCTTGTTTCCCGATTGCACTTGCTTTGGTCACCATAAGAAACTAAAATTTTGGAAAATCTTCTATATGTGATCTCGCTAACTTCTACTCCCCATATGATCATGTTCGCCGTCTGCTTTGGAATCAAAGATTTGGGTGGCTAATTGGCTCCACCTTGACCTTCTCCATTGTTTCTTGAGTATGTTTGTTTACCCTTCCTTGTATGCAAGTCTTTTAGCAACCCCTCCTTGAGAAAATGAGGTACTTCATGTCTAAACGCTTTGCAATCCTCCATCAAATACATGTGGTCCACATAGAACTCAGACGAGAACTCTTGTCTTCTTTTGTCAGAATTTGATTTCATATCTCGAAGCCATGTGACCTTTCCCCCCGATAGTACGAAGGACGTTAACCAACTCACACGTACTAACATTGAAGTAATAATCCGCTAAGAGAGGAAGATTTCTGATTTTCCTTGTTTTTGAAGAACCTCCTTCCTACATGAACTTCTATTGGGCTAAATCTTATCACTTCTCCTTTCTAATCGCGAGTATCCGGAGTAAGGTTCATAACGAATCCTCGAATCTCTTCGATCACTGGCGCTTCATCTTGAAGAAGTTTTATTTCTATTTTCATGCCCTCCACTTTTTAACTAGCTTCTTGTTTTCACTGCTTCTTCTTCAATCCTCAACTTCGAACAGTAACAGTAATATGCTTCATCCCAAGTTTTAACTTGGTGCTCCTTGCAACTTTTTTATAATTTCCAAGTAGCCTCAATGCTTTTTGAGTTAAGCCCTCTGGTAAATGCAATGACGGCCCTAGCTGTCGGCTACTTTAGGGAACAACATTCATTCCCGCGGGAACCTATCAATGCATTCTCGTAGGAGTTCATTGTCTCTTTACTGAATTTTGGATAGATTCTCCATCTGCATCTCCACCTTCTGAGCTGCAGAGTGGGCTTTTATGAAGTCATCCACCATTTCTGCAATTGAACCAATGGAATTTTCATGTAGAAGAGAGTACCGGGTCAACGCCCACTTTATCAAAGTTTTGCCAAATTACTTGACCAAAATTGGCTCTATCTCTTTTGTGGTGAGAACATTACCTTTTACCCCAGTTAAGTAAGTAGTCACGTGGTCACGAGGATCTGTCGCTCTATCATACTAGGGTATGTTGGGCATATTAAACTTCTTAGGGATTTGGGAATAAATAGCCAAATCGATTCCTTTGATGACGGGTGGTGCCCCCATTATATGATTGATTCGATTTGCCTGTTCCATGAGTTTTCCTCTTAGCTCCTTGTGAAGTGACTCATGGAGCTCTTTTAATGTCGCCGCAGTGACAATAGAATTTAGATCACTGGGTCCCCCTGGGCCACTTGCACCTGAGCCCCTAGATCCACCTCCAAGGCTTATGTCAGCTGCTTGCACTCTAGTATCCGAGTTAGTAGAAATGTGTCTTTCAATGCCCGTTCTCACTGAAGTCGGAGTCCTAGGAGTCCCATTAGTGACCACTGATGTCAGTTGCACGGCCTACTCTTGTTTCATTTTAAGAAAAGCAGCAAATGCCGCCTCCCACAGTTGAGAGGGTGGGGTTGGCCGGCTACAATGTGGATCTCCTCTTTATGCGTGTTCCTCATGATGTCTGGTGTTGTTGTTATCCACTTGAAGAGCCGCATCCATTGGGAGCGTGGTGTTGCCAGCTTCGGAGATGCAATGAGAGTTTTCACCGTTTCCTGACATGATAAACGACTTGGACAAAGAACAAGTATAAAATTAACAAAGTTTTGGAACAATTAACACTTGCCTAGGCCTTACGGTTGATGCCGAACTGTTTAACCTAAAAATTGACTTAATTGATTAAGCAATTGAATTTATTTTGTTAGGCCACAAACAATATAATCGTGCCAAGACACTGGAGAAGAATGGGCCAAAAGACCCTCTCAAGTCTAAAATTAATAAAAGGGGACGCGCGTGGAGCGTTGAATAACGCGCGCGTTTAACATTAAACCATGGGCCATATTAGAAACAACAAAACTTGCGGGGCTTGATTAAAAACCTTTTGGACTGAATTAGCAATCCCAAAAACTTTCAATCAAAAGGTGGGAAAACGAACCGAACGGACTGAGTGCAATGATTTAAAATATCGAACCCCAAAAAAAGTTCTCTTACACACTTCACAGTTCTCAAGTTCCTCTTCTACAGTAGCTTTTTCTAAACATCATCGTCGCCGACCATAAACATTTTTCCGGTAACATCTAAAGGTAAATTTTGAACAATATTGATGTTTTTCAAGTGAATCGGGTTTTTTCTTTTGCTATTTTGCTATTTTGAAAAAACTATGATTTTTACGCCTTTTTACAGTACTGAGAAAGTTCTTGTGAAAATCTTTGTTTTTGTTGATTTTTTCGTCAAATAGTGCTATGTTCTTGTACAAATAGTGAAGTTTTGCATGTTTATGTTATATTACCATGTTAAGAGCATACTCCTTCGCAGAGTCAAACGTCGTGAGACAGTGTTCTAAACGTGTGATGGGATGTTTGAAGTTGGTGATGCATTTTAGATGATTTTTGTTAAAATAAATTAGGGTTTTATAAAATAAATAGGCTAAAGGTTGAAAAAATGTTGTACGCATACTCCTTCGCAGAGTCAAACGTCGTGATACAGTGTTCTAAACGTGTGATGGGATGTTTGAAGTTGGTGATGCATTTTAGATGATTTTTGTTAAAATAAATTAGGGTTTTATAAAATAAATATGCTAAAGGTTGAAAAAATGATGTACATATAGTCAAGATTTTGCATGTTTATGTTTGTGCATGCATGTTTAAAGTTCTGGAACATTTGAGACAGTGCTCCGACCGTGCGAGAGGACGATAACGTTCAATGATGACTCTACTTGAACTAGGGTTTGATAAAATATACATATGTATATTATGTTTCACACACCCATATTGCATGCTTGTACATCTTTAATTGATGAATGTACTTGTGATTTGCAGCTACAATGGCTTATACGCGGGGAATTAAGAGGAAGGAGACTACTCCTCCTAGTAAACAGCCTCCTAGGAAGAGGAGACTAATATTGGAGGACGAAGAGGAGAGGTCCCTAGACTATGATGTAAATGTTGGGCCACAGCTGCCGGACGATGGTAATATATCAGAAGAAATAGAAGCGCTGTTTGGTGATGATGACTGGGATGAAGATGGAAACAAAAAAGAGAGCCTTTTAAATATGGCAGAAGAAGAGGAGGTGGGAAGGTTGGTAAATAATCTTGCAGGGGAATTTGAAGGAGTTGCAAATGTAGAAGAAGTAGATGATGTACATGAAGTTATAGAGATAGTAGATGTTCAAGCTGGTGAAGGAGGTAGGAATGGTAGGGAAGAAGAAGAGGGTGAGAGATGCGAAGGAGAAGGTCAGTTCGTAGACGACGTGGGAGCTGATTCTGCAGAGCCACCTAGAGAGGTATAGTTGAGAACATACATAAAGTTGTTCGTCACTTTACAGTAGAATGTTCAATATTTTTTATGTGATTTGAGAACCCTCGCGTGCATGATCAGATCAATCTTAACTATGTTCGAAGTATTTTCTTGTAGTTCCTTGGAACATCTCAAGGGATGTTTCATGCATCTGATATTATGTTCTTACTACCCTGGTGATTCCTTAAACTAACAAATTTCAAAACATTGTGCAGCCTGAGTACGTGCAGCCTGAGTACGTCACCAGTGTCATTCCACCAATGGTGCTGAAGACTTACTTCGATGAGCATGAGCATTTTCAATCTAAGATAACTGTCCGCTCGTCGCTTATTGGACGAATGCGTGAGTTCAGGATTGTGCTGCGTACAAGTGGTTTGTATGACAAGTTCAAAAACAGTATCTTTGGCCATTTCTTGGACTTGCCGGAGGAGCCATCGTTTCCAACCAGGTTGGTGCACAATATTCTGCTAAGAAGAGTTTTGTGCAATAAAGAAAAAGAAGCTTGGTTCAATTTCAATGGAGTGCCTGTTCGTTTTGGCCTCCAAGAGTTTGCTTTGATGACAAAGCTGAGATGCCAAGCCTATCCAAGTGTCCAATGGGAGGCTGCGATCAAAGAGAGGGGCAGGGAGATGTGGGAGTATATCTCAACGGCGTGGGAGGATGGGAAAGCAAGGGCAGTTACTGCTTCCCGGTTGCTGAGTTTGATAGAAAATGAGGAAGTTCCTGAACGGTACAAGTTTGGGCTTGCCATGGCTTGGTTTGTTCACTCAATATTGTGCGCCAAGGACAAAAAAGCTGGTATTGAGGAATTACTGGTCTGCCTTGCATACCTTCCAAATGAATTTGCCAAGTATCCTTGGGGGCGGAAAAGCTTCAAGCTGACCATTGAGTACCTGACGAAGCCCATGGCTGATCGTGCAGCTAGCAAGGCCAAGGACGGGCCAAATTACAATCTTTATGGGTTTCCTTGGGCATTTGTGGGTTGGGTATTTGAAGCAATACCTTCGCTTCGTCCCAGGGATTTTCCCAATGAGAGGAGCATGCCAAGGATGCACAGGTGGATCACTCAAAAGAATGAAAGAGACTCCCGAAGGCTGTTTGAGAATGTTGCAAAGCCTGTAAGTACTTTACCTACAATTTTCTAAATGTTGGAACATCTGCAATGTCGCTATAATCATTGCTGTTAATGTTAAGAACGTCTTTTCAGATGTTCGATAACGACAGATATGATGTTTCATTTTTAATGGTGTTAAATGTCGAACAGTAATAATGATGTTCTGAACACTCTTTTATGGTATGTAGGTGGTGCACCCTTTTATTGACCCTATCGATGCAGAGAGGGAAGATGAAACTTTTCAGAATATTGAGCCGTTTGTTGATGGGGCCGACGAGGTAATTGATCAGCTAGTTGTGATGTTGGATGGGGCTAGCTCGATCGTTGGTGGTGATCGAGTGACAGTTTTTAGGAATTGCCCCAGGACCCCTCCAAGAGAGGTAATTGATGAAGGAAAGGTTGGTGAAGAATTTGTTAGTGGAGGTGTTGGCAGATGTGAAACACAAGTTGGTGATGAGATTGGTGGTAGGGTTGGTCGTTTTACTGGTGGGCTTTTTAGTGGTAGGGGTTTGTTCGAAGTTGGAGAAAGCCCTAGGAGGAGAGAACATGAGAATGTGGAGCCTAGTGTCTGCAGTTGCAAGTGTCACGACTGCCTTCAATGGCGACAGGGACTGGATCAGAAGCTTGATGCGATCCAGCTGTCCCTTGCTAATTTAGTAGCGTCGTCGTCAAAGAAGAAGCAGCAGCAGCAGCGACCAAAGAGGAATATTTTGTTGTCCAGGATGCTCCAGGCAAAGAAGAACAAAGGAAAGAAGAAAATGACTGCTGCCAGAATAGCAAGGTTAGTAAAACATCCAATTAGAATCGTTGAACATAAAAGGGACGTTCTTCTATTAAATTTAGACAATTTTTCAAACATTTATATTTTGTTTTTTTGGAAATTTAGAGAGAGAGCTCAAGTCAGGCTCCAAGATCTCGGGAGATTGCCAGTGACACTGTACAAGGCACTCGACATTCACCAGAAAGCTGCATTTGACGCTTTCTTGGAGGAGAAGAAGGAACAAAAGACTGCCTTCCTGTGTCACGAGTTTAATTACTTGGATTTTCTGGACTTCCTGGACGTGAAAGAGTGGATGTGGGATAGCGTAAGTGCATCTCTTTACTTCTATTGTTTTGTTAGTGTTTTATTTTTATCGAAGAACGAACATTTGTTTCTCCGTTCGGAACCTGATGGTCCTATGTTCGTTGAACATCGACTTGCTGGTCCAAACATACAATAGTATGTGTCGGCATAGTTTTATTCACAACTTCTAATTTGTTTTATTCTGCAGTTTATGGATGAGTACTTGGCCTTGATGCGTGTGAGGCATAAGGCTTACCCCCGGCATTATGATAGCTCTGATCTCATCCTCGATCTTTCATTCTTGACCAACTTGTGCGTTCGATACGATGCGGCTGAAGAGAAGGCAAGGGGGTTTGATGTCGGCCTTGACAAATACCTAGCAGAATATAAGTTTGAGGATACATTCCTTGATTATGCCAGAGGTAAGTCTCCATATCCCGGTGGAAGGAAGTGGGATGGTGTGAAAAGACTCTTTGCCGTGTATAACATTGAAAGCACGCATTATGTTACATGCGTCTTTTATTTAGAGGAGGCAAGGATCGATATCTACGACTGCAATATTGGGTTGTACAATGAAGACCACTTTGATTCAATAATGGGGCCAATAATGTACATGTTCCCAATATACATCCGGCAGTCGGGTAAATTCAACCACCTCTCTCCTGAAATCCAATCTATGGAAATGTGGCCGTACGAGCGCATCAAAGGCCTTCCAAGGAATTTGACTGGTACTGCATGTGGAGCGTATGCCATCATGTTCCTCGAACATTTGCTGTCCAACACCCCGATGGAATATCTTTGTGACGATGTGATAGAAGACTGTCTAGTTAAATTTGCTGTGGACATATTCCATGGCAAATTAGTCCCTTAGTATGGGTTGTAAAATTTAGATAATTATGTTTTTATTTTTGATGGGTGTAATATATGGATGATTACCCATTTTTTATGCGTATATATGGCAAATGATGACTATTGTTATGCATTACACTGAACATCGAGTTTACATTATTAGAACATCTGTATTATGATAAGATTGACTTAAAAATATTAAAAATTATAGACTATAGGAATAGCATTAGTTATTTTCGGAACATTATTTTGTACGTTCAAATAGTTTTTAACTTAATGGTTATTTGATGTTCAATATCTAGTAAATAGGGAAACAACAACAGATGTTCTGAACATTAAAGTTACTTTATACATTGATAATCAAGAACCAGGCAAAAACATTCTTGATCGTTCAAAGATTCAGCGCTTTACAAAAGTATGCTAATTATATTAGCATTTAAGACATTACTTAATAAACAGTCATATTAACATCCTGGTCAATAATATGCGTTTTCACTTCAACGCGATGCAGTCCCTTCTTGATTCAAGGTTGCTATCTGGAGCATGTTCTTTATCCTCTTTATTTCTTTCAACATCTTTTTGACGTCCCTATTGTAGTATTCGAAGAATTCCTCAAATTTGAACTTCCAACCCCAAACTTCAGCACGAAGTTGTTCCAAAATATCATTTGCACGTTCTTGTCGTTCTGCAGATGTGTTTCGACTTTTTCTTCCTCCTATTAGCTTGGCTGATCCTCTTCCCGTTTTTCCTTCTTTTTGCTTGGCTGATCCTCTTCCCTTTCTTCCTTCTTTTTGCATGGCTGACCCTCTTCCCATTTTTCCTTCGTTTTGCTTGGCTTCACTTCTTCCCGTTCTTCCTTCGTTTTGCTTGGCAGACCCTCTTCCCGTTCTTCCTTCTTTTTGCTTGGCTTCACCTCTTCCTTCTTGTTTCAAGGTTGCTCCCTTTGTCGTTTTTGGTACTCTTGACGTGGATGCTCTTGTATTTGTTGCTCCTGTTCTTGCAGCAGTAGGACCTATTGAGGAGGAAGGTCGGCGAACCATTTTTATTTTTGGCTGAAGATTATAGGTTGTAGTGGTATAGAGTTTTTTGAATTTGAATGGTTTGATCGAGTATTTATAGGAGAAAAATAGGTAATCGACTTAAGTGTGTTTTATCCAGACAATCCCCAACACTAGCCGTTATATTTTTTTTAAAATTTTTGAAGTGACGCTTCGTTGCTTTGCTTTAGATTTGAATTGAAGGGGATAGCCGTTAAGTGTATAATGATGAGTAGTTTAAAAAATACCAATAGTCGTAATAGTCTACTGGAAGGGTATAAATAATTTTCAAACATGAAGATCAATTTGAATTATAAACGTCAAAAACCAATAGACTAATGGAACGAGTATATGATGATTCGTATCGCCATGAAGATGTTCTGACTTCCGCGGGAAGGATTAGGAACCCCTGGTCACAGTTAAAACACGTGTACTAACCCCAACCATTCAATGCGAATAGGTGCCTCTTTAAATCATCATATATGCAACCGAAAAGGCACCAAGCCTTCTATAAATGTTAAATGTCTGCACAACAACAACAAGGCGAAACAAAAACAATGTCTCGCAGAGTAAGGCAACCAAGAGCACCAGAACATGATAGTGGAGTTCCAAGTACTAGTAGGTTCACTGAAATCGATCATGTCCGTGAAGATATCGCAGATCTGACCTCAGATGTTGATCAGATTATAGTTTATGTAGGAAATGTCGAGGATCAAGTGTCGCGATTAAGAACTAGATTCGATGAATTCCATGAGGATATGAATCTTATTAAGCGTATGCTTCGTGGTATTCAAGCTGCACTCGAGATTGACCCCCAAAACTACCCTTCACCACCACGGCCTCCAGCGGAACACATGTGAAATGAAGAACTATTTCAAGTCTAGTCTTTTAAGAAGATTTTCTATTTGCCTTGAATGTCGTGTTTAGAAGTGTTGTCCTTTAATTTTCAGTACAATCTAGCATGTTTTGAATATTTATGAATGTTGTTTTGCATTACACTGAACATCCCGTTTGCAGTATTAGAACATCCGTATGATGATCAATTTGATTTATATACTACAAAAATAATAGGAATTTGGAACGCCATTGATAAATGCTCGAAACATTAACTTAAACGTTCAAATATATAGATCTCAGTAGTACTCGATGAACAGCAACTGGTATCAAATAAACCTAGCTACAATGAAACCCAAAAAAGCTGCCCAAGACAATAAGAAATACAACTTCCACCGTTGCAATTTAGCCTCTAACTTACTGATCTTTAATAAATTTGTAGTATTACAAGCCCCTAATTTGTCAACTTCCTTCAGCAAATTGGCCCTTTCTTCACAAACTTCATCAAGTGAAATTTTCAACTTGTTTAAAACCAATGTAGTAGGCTGGGGATACTCCTCGTCACACCATTCCCAAAATCCGCAATTGCTAATACCCTTGCAGGGACACTTGCAAAATTTTCGTCCAGCATTCGACTGTGTGCCCGCCGTGAATTGTATCGCAGGTAAGCCACACCAACATCGACGATTTTGAGAGGAGCTGCGAGAACAAGTTGATCCTTGATGAGACATGGTTGAGTTAAGAAGAAGACCAGGTAAAGGGGGTCCCTAGGGAGTTATAACAATAATTGGAATGGGGTAAAAAGACCTAATTAATTGAATGGTTGGGGTTATTCCACGTGTTATAAGATAATAGAACGGGTTGGGATTAATGTAAGTTGTGTGGAGCAGGTCGCTCCACGTATTTAAAACGGGTTGCTCCACTTTTTTTAGCATTAGAAAACCATGTTTGGCACGTAGAAGAGATTGTTCTAATATCTATAAACAAATGTATCCGTTGTATTAGTACTACAAACACCAAAAAAATTCCAAAGATTGATGCAAAAACATCTAATTTAAGTTACGAACGTGGGTTTATATGTTCAGTTCATAGTAGGTGCCTAATTTAATATGTAGTGTTCCAACCTTTAATATGGTTGTAATAAGAAACTATATAACATGAAAAGATTAATAAGTCTTTATATTTAAGGTTAAGTCATCATTATATAGATTATCCATTAGTTAGAACAACATCTAATGAAATACTCAATAACTTAGTAAGTGTTTCATTTGATATAACTAAGTAATCGCTTTCAATAGATAGAAATGAGTATTCTCTAGTAGAACTTTTATGAGTAAACACTTCCAATAGACATACTAGTGATGTAGTCACCTTAAATACACATAATATTGAGTAATCTCTTTGAATATACCAAAAAAATTTCCAAAGATTGATGCAAAAACATCTAATTTAAGTTACGAACGTGGGTTTATATGTTCAGTTCATAGTAGGTGCCTAATTTAATATGTAGTGTTCCAACCTTTAATATGGTTGTAATAAGAAACTATATAACATGAAAAGATTAATAAGTCTTTATATTTAAGGTTAAGTCATCACTATATAGATTATCCATTAGTTAGAACAACATCTAATGAAATACTCAATAACTTAGTAAGTGTTTCATTTGATATAACTAAGTAATCGCTTTCAATAGATAGAAATGAGTATTCTCTAGTAGAACTTTTATGAGTAAACACTTCCAATAGACATACTAGTGATGTAGTCACCTTAAATACACATAATATTGAGTATTACAATCAATACTTGTATGATTTGAAGTATTAGTTGTTGTAGATACACGAAGAATGCCTGTAATTGAGCTACACATAGATTGCAAGATCAGCAAATAGATTACTAATGTGTCTATCTAGTGATATAACGTCCAATCTATGCTACAATTCGTTATAATACACTTCTTAATGTTTAAAATTGTTAATTGATCTAGAATCAACCCTACACTCCTTATCCAAACAACCTAATAATTACATTTTGGTATAATTAACGACATATATTTTGGTTTACTTACACATAGCATGTTTTGGAATCTTACTAAACTACTAAATCATTGTTTATTCATTTTAAATGATCCTTATATTAGTATTTATCAACTAATCCTCAACGGTACAAAAACAACATCAGTATGAAGATCCAGAACAGACTTGCGACGTTCAAGAACGTTACGAAAAAGGTTTAGAACATGAGTGTGAATGTTCTCTAAATGTTAGGTATTTTTGCTGTTTGGGGTTAGGGTTAGGGTTATGTTTTGGGGTTCAGGGTTAGGGTTAGGGTTAGGGTTAGGGTTCAAACATCATTTATTATGTTTTGAACGTGAAAAGGGTACTTTTTATTTTGAGCAAACGAGTTTCATTTTAAATGAACTACCTAATTGATTATTATGTTTGGCACGTTCAGAAGAACGTTCTAATATCTCAAAAAAGAAATGTACACCCGCCCCGGGCTCGATTTTATACAAAAATGGGACGCGCGTGGAATTCGAAACAAAAAAAAGGTGGGGACTTAATGGCAATGGCAATTATGAGGATTATGACAACCCCAAAAGTGAAGTTTTAATTAAAAATGCGGCTGATCAGTCTTATCAATTCAATCATTTCAAACATCGAACACCCGCCCCTTTCTTCTCTTACACACTTTTCGAGTCTTCTTCTCGAGTCTTCTATTTCGTCGCCGGCCATCTACATAATGTTCTCCGGCAACATCTAAAGGTAAATTTTGCTATTTGGCTATTTGTACTATATTGATGTTTTCAAGTGAATCGGGGTTTATTTTTTTGCTATTTGGCTATTTCGATAAAGCTAGGGTTTTTACCCCTTCTTTCTGAATCTGGACTGAAATTCTCGTGAAAATCTCTGCTTTTTGTTGATTTTTTCGTCAAATCTCCCCAAACAGTGCTGTGTACTATTGTTGTTGTTGTACAAATAGCGGCTTTTGCATGTTTGTGTTAATAACGATTTTAAGGCCAAACTCCTTCTGCTATGTCAAACATCTTCATACTGTGCTCTGAACTTTTGTTAGGATGTTTCAACTTGCTGATGCATTTTAGATGGGAGTTGTTAAAATATATGCTAGCATGTTTACGTTAATAACGATGTCAAACATCTTCATACGGTGCTTGGAACGTGTTTTAGAATGTTTCAAGTTGCTGATGAAGTTTAGGCGTTCACTTACGTAGTGGAAGTATTTTCAACTTAACACATAATCTGATAATTTTCATTCATACTTAAGGAAACAAAATACATGTACAAAAGTACTTGACATAATGCTTGACAAAAGTACTAGATATAATGCTTTGACAAAAGTACTAGTACTAGATATAATGCTTAAATACAAGTTCTAGTTGTCAGCATTGGGAGAATTTGGAGTAGCAGCAAACTGCTCCGGATTCATCCCTTGATGGATAAGGAGTCCCAAAAGCATTCTTTCAATACGCTCCCAGCGCTGAACTAACACTTGCCTTATGCTCCATACATCAGCAGATAAGCGGTCCACAGAATGGTTGATTGCAGTGATGTCAGTTTGTATACCGGCAATATCCCAGGCTATGTTTCCATAATATTCGTTATGGTCAGGTTCGTCGGCTGGGGCATAGTGGCCATTAGCGACAACTTCGTTTTGGTTATTTTCCATTTGTGTTTGTTGTCTATGAAGAAATTTTGCTAATTCAAGAAGGAGGATAATTGTGTGTATGGAGGGACAAGGAAATGTTTGTATTTATAGATGATAAAAAACATAAAAAACACCAAAAGGCGTGATATGAACATTGAAAAGTCGTTCACTACTCTCTAGGTGATGTATCTGGATTAATTAATGCCTTTTTTCGTAATCAGGTCTTGGGGGATGCTTTCACACCTTTTAATTGCACGAGGCAACCCTTCGCTTGATCAATCAGCATGACTACTGCATTACACTGAACATCCCGTTTGCAGTATTAGAACATCTGTATGATGATCAATTTGAATTATATAATACAAAAATGATAGGAATTTGGAATGCCATTGATAAATGCTCGGAACATTAAGTTAAACGTTCAAATATAAAAATATATAAAATTGTCAAGATTAAAATTCAAAAATCAACACTTTGAGTTTGGGAGGATTGTCCACTATCCACTCGTTTCGGGCAAGTAGTTCTTTTGTGGCCTGACCTTTTGCAGATGCTACATTTATTTCTCCTACTTGAAAATACTTCACCAACTGATGGTATCCGCTTTTTCCTTCGTTTACCCTTACCCACGTCGATGAAAGGAGGCAATATTCGTCTCTCAAGCAGCTCAGGAGGAACATTCCAAAATTCTTCTGGCGGAACAGCATTGATCGGTTCTGCATAGGCAAGCATATATGACTCTAACTTGTAATATGCAGAAGTGAAGTCATAGACGCACGCTCCATAGTCTTCTGGACGCAGCATTCTGATAGCTGCCATAGCATGTTTACAGGGTATTAAGTCAATTTGATACTCTCTGCACGTACAAGTTCTGTTGAGTAAATCGACTTCTGCTCCCTGGCCTGGACTGATGATGGTGAAACCATACGTACCTTTTCGACTAATTGCGAGCTTACCCCCTTCCTCCAGGTTGAATCTTATTTTTCCTTCAATTGAAGGGACGCATATGGTTGAAACCTCGAGGAACTCCGTAGCTCTCACATGGAATTTTTCGCCAAATGTACGATTGATATGATTTAATAGGGCAACGATAGGATATTCTCTTTCATCCCTCAGCATTGCATTTGTGGACTCAGCAATGTTCGAGGTCATCACTGCAAATCTGAAATTGTAACAAACAAACAAAGACCTTAATGCTAAATACGTCTAATCCAAGTGCGAACATTAAGCATGCGATCAGAACATCAATAATTACGTCATACACATCATTTGTACTATTTTGAACGTCAATTAGAATGTTCTCGGCTTAATTGACATGTAAATATAGAACATTCCAACGCAATGTTCAGAACATTTGGTATGAATGTTCATAATCGTGTACCTGTGCCCAGGGAAAAAGCATCTGCTCCATTTATGGAACCCCACGTCATCTTGAAGATATCTGGCAACCCTTGGATCGTTGTCTTCGATTTGCTTAAAGTGCGTTCTGAAATCCTCCACACGATATGCATCTGCTGCCAAGTAATAGGACCCCAGGTGGTCTCCAAACTGAAACTTTGTACGGATATTTTCAGCAAGGTGCCTCGTGCAAACTCCGTAGTGAGCTTGGGGAAACCACTTGGCAACTGATTTTGCTATGCTTTTATGCCTGTCTGAAATGACGCTCAACTCATCATTGTACTGGGCTATGTCAACCAATTGTTCGAAAAAAAATCATAAGACGCATCACATTCTTTGTCCACAACGCAGAATGCAACAGGGAATATGTGCTTCTCTGCATCCTGGGCAACGGCAGACAACAACACACCGCCGTACTTGCCTGACAAATGAGTCCCATCAATAGCAAGGACTTTCCTCATATACAGAAAACCCCTAATCCAAGATCCGTAAGATATAAAAAAATACTTAAACCTCCCACAACTATCAAGCTTCAAAGCTGTCTTGCTTCCAATATTTTGGGACCTTACCATATAACTGTATGCCTCTAAAATTTCATAACTGTGTTCATGTGTCCCTCTTGCTATTGCCTTTGCAATCTCACATCCCTTCAAACTTTTCCAATAACTAATGTTGCATCCCAATTCTCTGTTGAATGCAACCCTGATGTCTTTTGGTGTTATTCCTTTCCCCTCAATGTACCTATCTTTCATGTATTCACCAACAACATCAGCTGTGGCATGTTTATGGTGGCTTTGCAGGTGCTGCACACCGCACGTGTGCTCGCCATTGTAGATTGTAATATAAAATGTATCACTACTATGATACCTCAATGCTCGAAGCCACCACTTGCAATTTGCATCAACACATCGGGCATAAAACAACCTTTTTGTATTCTTCACAGCTTTGAAAGAAAAAGGCTTCCTCACTGCAGCAAGCCTCAACTTCACCACTAATTCTCGCTTGTTCTTGAAAGTCATATCCTTTACAAAACCTGTGCCGTCTTTTCCAAAAAAATCGTTGCGGCTGCTCAATGATGGTGCTCTTTCTGAAGGATTACCAACTACTTCTCCACCTTCTTCACCTTCTTCGTCTGCCTCTCCACCTTGTTTTAATTCATCTTCATCCATCTCAACATGCATATCTTGTTCATTTGAACTTGAAATTCCTTCAGACCTTGGAATCACACTAACCCTTAGTGTTGGCCTAGCCCCAGCTGGGTCTACATCAGCCATATAAAGCTGAACATCATCATCAGACCTAATTTTAGATGGAGCAGTCTTTTGCTTTGCGGCAACACTCAGCATATATGAAATGCAAAGATCCCTAGGATCATCACTTACCCCCCAACTGCGTATGATTTTGTCGACAAGTTCATCATATATAATATACCTACTCACAAGGATAGGTCTTGTCTCTTTCACCTTAGGAATCCAAGCATAGCATTTCGAACGCTCAACCCATTCGCCGAGAAAATCAACTCCTAGTAGTATGTTGTCCCCCATTACTTTAACAATATCTGCAAGGTAGGATAAACATTCATCAAATGTGGTCCAGGTAGCAAAGGATACTGGAACATCGAAAAACAGATCCGAACATGCCCAAGGATGTTTAAGAATACAAGCATACCGATGTGAAACATCGATACATCAGTTCCGACCATCTACAAAAATGTTCCAACATTATGAATAGCATTTACTGAACATGCTGTAAGATTATTCGGGCAACCAAAATTATGTTCCGTAACTCTGACTAGCACAATAGGAACATCAAAAGGATTATCCTGAGCATCTAATACAATGTTCCATAATTGTGACTACGTTGTACGAGTATTTGTAGAACAATCTTTATAATGTTGCGATGGTCACGGTAAGATGTTTCAAAACAGCAACATACTGGTTTAAAAGGTTTTTTACAAAAATTAGAATAGTAGAGATTAGAAAGACGGAGATTTACACTTACAGGAGATATAGGAGTTGTCAAGCTTTCCAGTTTGAAGTAATGCCCAGCGTTAAAAGTAATGCCAACTAGAAATTGTTATTTAAAGAATTGCAGCGTATTTTCCCCAAATTATTTATTAAATTAGAGTCAATAATACCTCTAATTAACCGAAATGGATTTAGATCTGACAATATTTTCCGTTTGGGAGAGTTGGAATGCAAGAATAATAGCGAAAACGAATGGAGATTGAAGAAAGCAGATGCGCAGCAGCTATGGTGTTTCAGGTCGGGAGGGAGAAGAGAAGAGAGGAGAGAGAGAGAGAGAGAGAGAGAGAGAGAGAGAGAGAGAGAGAGAGAGAGAGAGAGAGAGAGAGAGGAGGGAATAAACGGAGGGAAAAATATTTCCCTAATTTGGCAAATTTTATTTTTTATATACGTGAGGACCAAAGTGTAAGAAATGAAACTTTGGGGTGAAGGGGAGTGGAGGAAAGTTATGTTTAAGAGCATTAATTAGATGTGTCCCTTTTATTACATTAATTAAGACTTTGTCCCTTTTACCTATTTTCACTCTTGAGTGTCCCTTTTGACCAAATGTCCCAAGACACTGTATAGAAATATCAACAAGAATATAAAAATTTTAAAGTAATTAAATTTAAGTAAGAAAAATGCCTTATATGTGTGCCCGTGGAACTGGATTTCCGCCCACGGAGGTTAAATTGTAAATAATGCTAAGTATGTGAGAGAAAATAAAGAGTTTGTGTTGCTTTTGAGAATATATTACAAGTGATAGAAGTAGTTGTCGGATAGTTTACATGAGTGTGATATGGGGGTTTATATAGTAGTGAAGCGTTAATGACATACATTTGATGAGAATCAACATTAATTTGTTCTAATCATAACTACTGGAGCCATGATTGTTGTCTTGTGATATTCTGCTTGTAATGTTTCTTGAGTAGCCGGTTGGTATCCAGAAGAGATGTGGTCGTTATCTTAGTAGTTATGGCCGAATACCCCGGGAAATTTGCTTACTATATTCGAATTTAATTTGTCATTTCAAGTTACCGAATACTTCATATGCCACGTGTCATGTTGCGATGTCGTGTGAAATTTTACACAATACAGATAAGCAAAAAAAAACTTCTCCTGGAATAAAGCATTAACAAAAACAAGTGAGGTTGCTCAGATGGTAAGCATCCTTCACCTATATTCAAGAGGTTGTGGGTTCGAGTCACCGTATGAGCAAAAAGTGGGAGGACCACTATTTGTTCAGAAAGAGGAGAAGGGGTGGGGTTAAAAAAAAAAAGCATTAAACAAACAATAATTAGGGCAGTTACAAATTCTTAACTCAAACACGCAACAAAATCATGCCCAACATACAGGTTAGTTATGTGAAACCTAACCTCTCTGAAGTTAAAAGAGATCAGTGGACATGGCCACTCCTATACATTTCAAAATCTTGCCATTAATACTGGGTTGAAGATAACCATTAAGCTCATCATGTGACATGTGCTATGTTAGTGATGATAGGCCCCTCTCTATTACAAGTGTAATTTCACAAAAAACTATCCAAACTCTATCTTTTTCAAACCAATGCATTATAATGTAATTTCCCATTTTTCATTGTTCTAATCCGGAAATTAGGAAGTTTCCACCTGTCAGAGTTTCTTGGATTCTACTCTTTGCGGAAACATTCAAAGTGAAAACTGATGTGGGGGAAAAAAAGAAGGTCCTACCGGGAGTCGAACCCAGGTCGCTGGATTCAAAGTCCAGAGTGCTAACCACTACACCATAGAACCATGTTTGTCAAATGCAGTACATATTCTTAAACTTGGTGAAGCGAGCTAGCCAACGCATTGAATTGGTTTGACCTGGTGTTTCCAAAATGGATTTTTGATAAAATGGACATTGACATTGTTCTGTGTTACTTGAAATATTTAAAATGAGTGCTACTCAATTCCCTGGCGTATTTACGTGAGGAGAATGGAGAGCAGGGTAATTCAATCTTATATAGAGGCAAATGGTGTGGCTTATCTCCGAGCATCTTGGAAATTCCAAAAGCAGGATGACCAGAGGTTTTTGTTAGGAGCCATAGAGGTCCATACAACCTGATGGAAGGAGTCCCTCTCTCTACTACATATTATCTTACATAGCCTTTTATTTATATTGTATTTAATATGTCAGATAGTCGAAATTTCGTAAGATTTTCAAAATTAAGTAGATTCTTCACTTTATTTAAAAACAGTAATAGGTCGTTCGGTTGGAAGGACGAGAGAAAATCTTAAAACAATTCTAATTGCGCATAAAATAATAATATTTTCTTGAAAAAATTATGAAAAATAATTCTCGTATAACAAATGTCGTTTGGTTGGTTATATAAAATATGACTTATGCAGCGTTTGGTCTTGGTATTATTAGATAATAATTGTACTAAGTTATACATGAAACTATATATTATTGTCTGCGGCATATAATGAGGAACATGTTTATTAGCAATACAAAAATAAAAATATTTAAAGACAAATGTGCTCTTATTATATATAATTCCTACAAAACACTCCTTATACTATTGCTCAATCAACTTTCAAACAATTCTTATATAATTATACACTATGTAACAATCACTTCATTATTATTCATGGTATAAATATCCTTTGCAGTATAATTTCCACATATATATATATAATTAGCATGCCAGCTATGAATGTTTAAGCGTGCACGCAGGTGTCCTCACCCCAAATAGTTAAAGAAAATCTCAAAAAGTAACAAGGAGTTTTTACAAGTGGAGGATTTTAACTACTAACAAAGTACAATAATACACCATGTGCTTTGATATACTGGTAAGTTTTATCAGCCAAAAGATTCTCAAGGTGTGGTATAAAGGAAACAGCGCAGAAGTATGGCCTTCCTAAGCAAGACAGTGAGCATTAAGTGATCAAGTACTAGCTTGACAACTGTCTCCCAGACTAATTAGCTTTGAAGTTCACTTTAACTTTGCAGCTAAGCACCCCTCAGTATATTACTACTAGTACTATTTTTTTTTTTTCAATTTTGAATTGCACGTACTATATGCTTCTTTGATCAAGTTCATGGAATTAAAACATTAATGAATACTTATGACAGTACCTATCCACATAAGAAATTGATGAGGCATAATTTCAAGTTCAACTACTGAGAAAACACCCAGAATGTGCTGCAAACAAGGTATACTCCTAATACTAGTAGTATATGTTCTTTGCATTTACTGTTTTATGACAAGATTTAAATAAGGGAGAACTTTGTTCTAAGATATATATTACAACATTGTTAACAAATTTAGTTCATGAACAAGACTTAAGTGGATAAATGACATCTCTTCTTGAATCTTTTAAATGTCTTGTTGAATTATTAGATGACGAGAACTCATCTATCGAGATTATGGTGTTCAGAAGTAGTCTGTTAACATAAAGAAGCATTCTTTGACATGAAAGTCAATAGGAAAAGTAAAAAATTTGTTACCTATCAGCGCATCACAAAGTACTGAAAGCTAGAATTAAAGGCTTTCTTTGGCAGCCCCTCTCCATCAACTCTTTTCAAATACACAAACACACAATACGAGATAGATATACAAAATTAATTTAGAGAATTTTTATTTGCTAGCAGGTGAGAGGAGAAATAGGAATATTGTAGCTATACAAATCTGGTGTGCGCGAGTGGGTTTCCAGACCCAAAAACCTGAAAGGTGCAAGTTTTTACTTGATTCTCAGCCCCATTATTATGGTATATATATCATTAAAAAATCAAATAAATTTATTTATGTGTCACACGATATCAACCCTACTACAACAATTAGTTGTCGCTTGTGTCATGAGGAGTAATTCACAGTACAATGTTGGGAAAACGTCACTGTCAATAGGAGTATGTTCCAATGAGATATCGAAAACAAATTGTTGTTTGATGACCATCGATCTTTTTAGTACTCCTATTAATTTATATATCTATTGGTAGCTGTTTTTGTGGTGTAAATATTCTCATCTCTTTCCTTTGTTGTGGAGGTCATAAGAAGAGCGTACGTAGTGTGCCTCGCCATCACCATCACTGGCAGATATTTCTCGCTTCATGAATCTAATGTGTCAAAAAAAAAAAAAAAAAAAATTCTTTCGAATAGTCCCCATTTAGAGAGTACGGAATACTAACAGAAGAGGTTCTATCAGGGGATATTTCTATTTTCTAACAAACATTTCTCTTAGCGAAGTGCATGTCCTGATTAGGGGTCAATTGGTCTGTGAACAAGTTATTGCAGTTTTCTTTCTTTTTTTTTTTTTTTTTGGCAATTAAAAGAATTTTTATTAATCACCATTCACCAATGTTTTCTTTACAATGCCAAGGGCACACCATCCAGTTGAACCCTTCTCAAAGCTTAAGCCTAAGAATACCAACCAGCCTTAAAACCATAGAAATAGTTTCTATCTACTACAAAGTACAAATAAATTCAAACAAATTCCTATTCCTCCAAACTCTAATACACAAAGAGGCCTTCTGGTCATGCAGCATTGTGGTATTACTTAATAATGATAGATATATATTATAATATAGAAATTAATAATGATGAGATTATTTAGTAGATATTGAGTATAATATAAAAAGGGTGTTTGTTTTAAACATCTACCATCTCTTTATTACATAAACAATAGTAGTATTTTCTCTTTTCTTTTTAATTTCATCATACTCTACGACAATCACTTGCCCCACTCGGTGACGCTTGTCTTGCATTTACTATAGATGTTATTTGATATCTAATAGAATACGCTTACTCAATATCCACTATCCAGTGTACACTAAGGGTGGCTAACGGTCCGGTTTTGACCGGACCGGACCGGAATTGGGCCGGAAACCGGCTCGGACCGGTCCGGACCGGTTGAAACCGGACCGTTGGCCACTAACGGCCCCCGATCCCGGTACCGAACCGGTGCCTCGAAAAAAAACCGGGAGGACCGGATAAAATTGGGACCGGAACCGGCCCGGACCGGACCGGAACCGGCCGGACCGGACCGGTAAAAAAATAAAAAAAAAAAACAAAAAACTGCCCGTTTCTAGCCGTTGGGCAACGGCTATTTTGACCTCCTAGCCGTTGTCCAACGGCCAAAAACGGCCAAATACACCCCGTAACCACCCCTAACTATTTTTTTTCTATAAATACCCCATTATTTCATCATATTTTTCACACAAATCTTCTAATTCTCTCTAATTCTCTCAAATTTTCTACAATATTGCTATTGTTCTACTTTGGCTATTTGTTAAAAATTTAAAATTTGGCTACTTTATCAAGTTCTATTTGGAGTTTCTATCAAAGTTATATTGTGCTACTTGGTGAAGTTTATAAATATCAAGTATTGGGTTAATTGGAGGCGCTACGTGGTTGAAAATATTAATTTGGCTATTTTTGCAATTTTTCGATTATCAAGTATTCAACTAATTAATTGAAGTGGAGGCTCAAGTTTCAACTTCACCTCAATTATACGGTTATATTTGGTTGGTCGTTCCTACTTCTACTCTTTTATTATTTTTTTGTCATATATATTTATTTTATTTGCTATTATTATGTCTCAACGAGGTTCAATTGGAACTAGTAGTGGGGGGCGGGCACGTGGTCGTAGGGAAAATAGGGGTAAAGAAATTGCTGGTAGTTCTAGTCGGAATACCCACCACATAGATGATTCTCAACATTATCATAATATTAGCGCTGATAATATACTTGATCACGAAATGTTAGAAACACGATATGGGAATCAAAGCGGGGGTAATTTAGAAGAAACACCTGAATTTCAAGCTAGTCCACCCGAAGTTCAGTCAGACTTGCCTCCTGAACCTCCTACTAGAAGTAGAATACCGGCTAAACGTAAGGATAGATCTGATGTGTGGGATTTTGCATCAAAGAATGTTGAAGCGCAGACGGCCTCCTGCGGGCTTTGTGATAAGGTGTGGGTTTTTAGAACTGGGGGTAATGAGGGTGGGACGGGTAAACTTAGGAAGCACTTACAAAATAAACATCCTAAAGCATGGGCAACGCGGGCGGGTGGTATATATTTAGGGACCGAACATGGGGGAGTAGCGCATGATTCTTCTTCGGGTATCCAAGCAAGAATTAACCATTTAACAGGAGGGCTTCTTACTTAAGATAAACAAAAGGATAGGGAAGAAATTGCTAAACTAGTTGCCCTCGAGGGTTTACCTTATAGTTTTCCTTCTTCTACTGGTTTTGTTCGCTATGTTCAGGCTGTATATAATCCCTCTTTTAGAGGTTTTCCAAGAACTACTGTTAAAAATGATATTATTAAATTTAAGAACGAATATCAGGATTATTTGCGATATATGTTTGATAACTTTGACACTAGAGTATGTCCTACTACGGATATGGGTCGTTCTACTAATGGATGTGATTATATTACTGTGACTTGTCATTGGATAGATCCTGATTGGGTTTTTCAAAAACGTATTATTGCTTATAAAATTGTTGATGAACCACACACGGGAAATTATATTTGTAACAAAGTTTCATCAATTTGTCGTACGTACTGTTTGTCTAACAAAGTTTTTAGTATTACGGTAGATAATGCTACAAACAACACAGACGCACTTAGGAACTTGATACCTATTTTGAACCCTCCTTTTCCTGAATTTTTTCATGTTAGGTGTGCATGTCATATTTACAACTTAGTAGTCAGAGATGGTCTTACCTTGTTTAACGACATTATCAAAAAGGTGCAGATAGCTATTACTTATATTTTTAGAAATAAAAACCAAGAAAGAAGACGAGAATGGGAAAGAAAATGTGTAGAATTAGGAATGCCAGTTAGGAGAGTCCCAAAGGAAGTTTGTACTAGGTGGAACACTTTATATGAGGCATTGAATGTTGCTTATGAATATAGACTGCCTATTTCTCAAATGTATAATAAACATTTTATGGAAATCTATCACCTTAAAGATGAGGATTGGCAAGTTGTTCAACATCTTCTTCAGTTTTTACATAAATTTTATCAAGCTACTTTAGAATTTTCCGGTCAATATTATCCAACTACTCCTACCATGTTATATTATATAGCTGGAATATCGGAATTATTGAAAATGTATAAACAATATGCAGTTTACTTACCGGCTGTACGGTTAATGATTGAAAAGTTTAGAAAATATTTTTTTCCAATTCCTCCTCTTTTTTACATTGCTTCTGTGTTGCATCCTGCTTTTAAAATTAAGTTAACTGAACGACTTGTTAGAGAAGTATATGCAAATTTAGAAATTACTCCAGATGAAATTGCTACTAATGGGTATCCAAGTGTAGACGAGGCTGTTGCTAAAGTTTATGCAGATACCGTGGCTGTTTTTACAAAGTATAGAGCTTGGGCAGACACTGCAGAGCCAACGGAACCAATACTATCCACCGGGCAAAGTTCTTCACAGGCAGGAGCAGGAATGCGCACTTTTGGGGGACTTGACGAAAAGTTGCTTTCAGAACAGGACGAGTACGGAGAGGAATACAGCGAGTTCCAAGTGTATTTAATTCAATATCCAAAGAAACTTAACAACTTTGGAACTGCGAATTTGTTGGATTATTGGAAGAATCAAGAATCGCAATTTCCAATTCTTGCAAAAATGGCCCGGGATATATTAACAATTCAAGCTTCATCAGTTGCATCGGAAAGCGCTTTCAGCCAAGGAAGATTTCAAATTGGAGATCACAGATATTCGTTGAGAGAGGAGGCAATGGAGACAGGAGTTTTATTCAGGGATTGGATAAGAGCAGAGCGAAGAAACTTTGGTCTACCAGAACTTACTAAGGAAAGGGGCAGAGCATATATCGATCAAATTTTGAGCGACGGAACAAGTGAAGGGAGTCAAACCGGCAATGAAGAAGAAGAAGAAGACGAAGAACCAGAAGGAGATGATGAACAAGATCAACAACGGCCAGTTCCAAAAGAAAAGCCTACAAGTGTCCTCAAGAAACTAGCTAATATGTTTAAAAGAATGTAATATTCTAAATAAGAATTTTGAATTTACAAGTTTTTGTTTAGATGTAATTTGCACTTCTTATATCTTAAACAATTCAATAAAATTGCTCCAAGTCTTGAAATTCAATCACAACTATTGTCTTCATACTATTTATTTTTAATTTATAGTTTGCGCAAAAAATACTACAGTTAATTACTAGTTTGTAAATTAGTTCAAATATTGAATTTTGAACTTAAAGAATTAATTCAAAAATTTGAATTTACTAAAATTAATTCAAAGTTTGAAACTTTGAATATTGAACATAACAAATTAATTCAAAACTACAAGTTCAAATTATAAAAAATACTACAAGTTTTTTTATTCTAAGTTTAAACTTTAATATATACAAGTAAAAACTAAATAATATTTTGTTGTAATATTTCTCAAAGTTTCCATCACTTTAAATAAAACTCAATGGAAAAACAAAAAAAAACAAAAAAAAAAACTTATTTGGGCCGAACTGCCGGACCGGACCGGACCGAACCGGACCGGACCGGACCGAACCGAACCGGACCGGCATTTTGGCCCAACGGCTCTCTTTCAAATATAGCCGTTGGCCAACGGCCAAAAACGGCTATATTTGCCTATCACCCCCCCCCCCCCTAAACGCCTCCCATAACCCCCCCCCCCCCCAACCTATTTTTATCTATATATACCCTATTATTTCATCATTATATCACACAATTTACTATTTTCTATCAATTTATCTCTCAAATTACTCTCAAAGGCTATTTTCTAAATTTCTTCCAAAATCCAAACAATTATAATGGCTGAAAATCAAGCTCCCGCTGCTCCTGAACGAAGACGTCGTTTTATAGTGTGGGAACTTATTACGAAAGATACTGAATCTCAGAAAGCTAAATGTAACATCTGTAACAAAGAGTGGCAAGTTTACACTGGACCCAACAATGGAGGGACGTGAAAGTTTAGGCAACACTTAAAAAAAAAACCACAGAATCGAATGGGATATAATAAATGGCTTTATTCCGCGTGATTGAAAATTTGAAGAGATGGCTAAGGGAATATCTATTTCAATTATGTATTTTCGAATTTCTAGTTTATTTAGTATCTTTGTAATTTTTCGATTTCTAGTTTGTTTTGTCATTTCAATTATCTATTTCTCATTCAATAAACGTTTGTTTTGTTTCATAAACTTTACACTGATAAAGTAACAAACTAGAAGACGTCGTTCAATTATTTATTTCTCATTCAATAAACTTTACATTAATAAATTTTAAAATATAATTTACATAATTATTTTGTTAATTTGTTTCATTAAAAAATATAATTTACCTAATTATCACAAATGATGTTTAAATAAATTGTTAAGTTTTTCAAATTTTAGTTTTATTTGCCTAAAAAAAAAAAAAAAAAAAACAAACAAAAAAACCGTTAACCGGCCGGACCGGACCGGTACCGACCGGCCTAACGGTCGCCGGAACCGGTTCCGATCCGGCTCCAATATTTGAAACCGGCATGGACCGGACCGGTAGACCGGAATTCCACCGGTTTGAAATTTTTTTGGCCCGGTTCCGGACCGGACCGCTGGCCACCCTTAGTGTACACTACTAAGCAGAGTAAAAAGAGAAAATATTTTACTGTAGTATATGAAAAGGGTGTTGAAACCTCATGAAGAAAGGAGCTTTATTAATCAATAATATGAAAGTAAATATAATATACATATCCCAAGTACAAAGCATCTCAAAAGTGATTAAAATTCCATCCTAAGAGAGAAAAGCACGACTATATATTGCTTGCTTGAATGCAAAATCAATTAGCAGGATCCTTAATACGATGTACTATATACTTAAACTTGTGAAGAGGGATAGGTAGTCACCAATTAATTCTGTAAGCGATGCCTTATTCTGCACTCAGGTGGTCCAATAAACAATTCAGTCTCCACATCTGATTTATCACTACCTTCTGTACAAACAACTTCTCCTTCCTTCTCTCCGCTTGATGCTTGTCTCTGTTGAAGGCCTCCAAACTAAAATAAAAATAAAAATGTACAAATTAAGAAGCCAATTAATTTAGCTATTATACTATGACATTTCACTTAAGTACTTTAATGTCAATAGTAGAGCCTATATGAGACACAATCAAAAAGACTATAATAAGGTTGATGCATGAGGCGAATTTAGAATTATAAGTCAGTCAGTGAGAAATTTCACTACCAAATTGAGATCGCAATAAGTACGATATGATTGAGGCAAAGGAGAAGATATATACCTTCTCCCTCAACATTGCATTTTCAGCTGCAAGGGCTTTCTCCTGGATATATTATACAACAAATTAAGAATTAGCGAATAGTAAAATACTTACAAATTCTTGGACATATGCATAACAAGGACTGTCATAATTAAGTATGTATTTAATCGCAGCCTTAAATACCTTTTCATTTAACTTTTCAATCTGTTCCTTAAACACTTGCATCTGAAAAGAACAAGTTAAGATAAATGTCAAGTTCCCTAAACTTCATAGGAAGTGAGTAGCAAGACCATTGTATGTATGAAGAAACCTTTCGCGCCCTGATGATGCTGACACTCCGTTCCAACTGTTTCTCTATCTTTTGTAGTTCTTCAAGCGTACAGGACCCTAAACCTTCTCCCAGCAGTTTCCTGTTGCAAATTGCAGTTGTTTTAAGATGGGCTTTTAAAATAGGAAAGGGAAAATGTTAAAATAGCTTTTGGTATTGGGTTTGATTGAACCTTTTAGATGTTTCAAGGAACTCTATCTTCTTCATCAAACCTGCTGTCTCATGCTGCATTATTGTTTAAGCTACAGTTATCCTCATGATGAGTATTTATGGAGGAGACATACAGACAAGATATTACCTGCAGATTCTGTTCCCCAGCTTGATTTTCAGTTTGAACTTTATCTTTAGTATGCCCCTTATAACGCTCGATTATCTCCTGCATGCTGCCAATTCTCCCTATTACTCCTTTTCCTTTTTCTTTTTCTTTTTTTTTTATATGAACAAGCAGCGCAAATAGCAAAATAAAGTTTGAAGGAACACTACTCTAATAATAAGAACATAACAAACTCTTGGACTCCCTCAAGTAGAGGCTTGGTTAGAATTGGGATATAGTATTTATTAGGAAGGGGGCAAGTAAGAAAACGCCTGTATCCACCTTAAGATCTTCAGCTGCCACTCAATAATTCTTGCAAGAGCACTCTAATAGAAGAGATCTTCAGATTACATATATATCTTCTCATGGACCCAACTTAACTGGAAAACTAGCTCATGAAGGAAAGATTGCCCAAAAATCATATAAGGAGATCACAACCTATTCTCTCAACCAATGTGGGACTACAATCCACTCTAATAGTTACATTATCATAAAAATTGAAAGGGAAGGATATTTTGTCATCTTTATTTTCCATACGCTTTGTTTAAACTGGGGTAGACATCTTAAAATCTCATCTCTAATAACCCTCCCTATCAGGATAAACCTTATGCTAAATCTGATTGTCGTATCGTATGTGCACCGAACAAAGTGTAGAGATATGTAAACCAAACATAATTATAGTTCAAGGTTTCAAAAGTGACCGTGCAACATTGAACAATATGAGTTATGCATTCCAAAAACATTTATGAGAATTAAGAGTAGGGTTCAAATTTCCAAAAACACAAAATACTATGTGATTTTTTTTATTGGTCAAGTCTTGGTGAACATAACTACATGTACTAGTGAAAAATTGTACTTTCTCTGTCCCACTTTGTTTGTCATACTTTTCTTATTAGTCTGTCCCAAAAAGATTGTCATATTTCTAAATTTGGTAATAATTCAACTCTAAACTTACTTTTTGACTCATTTATAGCCACACAAATATTCATGGCTTATTTTAGACCACAAGTTTCAAAAGTCTTCCTTATTTTATTAAACTTTGTGCCAAGTCAAACTATGACAAACAAATAGGGACGGAGAGAGTACTAGTAGTGTAGTAGGTATACAGTGAAATTGTTGAAGTGCAAATAGCTAACATGGGCATTCCTTTAATTATAAACAAAACTATGTGTGGCTTCTTATTAATTTGTTTTCATGTTTGCAGTTACGGAAGCATGCCTCTGGGTTGGATACATTTGTTTATTAGGGTCAAAGCTAACAGTAGTGGGTAATAACATGGGTAAATAATACTAATGAAGAAATTAAAGAGGACGAAAGATTTTGACAGAGATAGTAGTAATATATTCAAAGGGCAAATAGTGATTTGGGATCTAGAACGTTGTGGGTTGATCTCCGTACAAAATAGTTCTGCACAAAAGATTCTCATGGTGTGTGTTATAAAGGAAACAACTCGATAGTATAGCCTTTACTTAGCAAGACAGGGAGAGCATGAAATCAAGTACACTAACTTGACACCTGGCTCCCATACTTCTATTTCATAATCGAAAATCCAAAAAGCTAATGTTATATATATGGTTCGAATTTTCATGAATGATGAGTTTGATTTTTTATTTGTATTCACTTCAGTATATCCTAACTTCTTCAAATTATTTAAATTTTTGTTTTAAATAATAGAATTTGTGAGGTGTACGCACGTCGCTTACTAAGTTCATATACTACTAGATCAAAATCGGACATTGGTGTTCACTCTTAATTAACTTAGTAAGTTCATACCACTAGATCAAAGCCGATATAGGCGGTCACTCTTAATTGACTTCAAATTTCACAAGACACTCCTTACCATCCTAAACAAAGGCAGACCTTATTATTAATAGTACAAACTGGCTTCCTTTAAACTGTCAGCTGATGAAATACTTATAATATTCTATCAAGTTTATGGGAACAATAAATTTGAAGACACTAAATTTACTCCCTAAATGAGAAATATATAAACTAACCACATAAGATGAGGAGGCATAATTTCAACTTCAACAACTGAGATATATATTACAAAATAAATAACGAGTTTAACTAATATGTATGGATGGTGTAAATCTTTTTTTACACGGGTAATTAAAAGCTTGTTATTACCAAATAAATTTTTAAGTATTCTTATTTGTTCTTATATTTCCAAGTCAAATACTCATTTTAAATAGCTAATTTAGCTTAGAAAAATTGACCAATGATTGAGTCACAATAGAAATCAAGAATTACAAGAGCAAAAACTAGCATATAATTGGTATTTTGAGCAATAAAGCGAGGACAGAAACTTGATTTGGCCAAATCATTGGCATAATTAAAATTTATATATTAAAACAAATAAAAATACTTGAAAATTTACTTGTAATAGGCTTTTAATTATCTGACACGATGGGTGCATATATTAGTTAAACAAGTAACGTTTGCGCTACTACAAATGAAAATGTTGTAAATTATGCTATCTACGTAGTAATTATGATAAGATCATTAAACTGAAGATAAAGTTTGGTCTTAGACATCAACAATTACTTGGATAAGTGAGTACTACATCTTTATATTTGTAATAAAATGTCATTCAAAAGGAACATTTTAACTAAATAGGTTAAGTTGCTTATGGACAGTACCAAACTCTTCCAAGAAGCTATCTACTTAGGTTGAAGAAGCTATTTACAAAAGGACAGTCAACTCATTGCTTAATTCCCTAAATCTGAATTTCGTACTCTTGTTTGAGCATTTGGTAGTAACTACACGGACTTGGATCTTTATTTATAGGAGTATATGAAACGTATATCATTTACATAATCATTTCTGGTGATTAGTGATTTTCAACTTCAGGTACAAAGATGAGATCTGAAAAACTAACCACACACAGAATATGACCTTCAGCCTCAAAACCAAACTTAATCTTAGAAAAACTCATAGACTTTCAGGATCTATGAAGTGTGTTAGCATAAAAATGCAAGAAAGTTGTTACCTTGAACTGGAAAATTCATATTGCTTGCCTCTAGGTGAAAAAATGACCAATCCAACTTGAGCATCACAAAGTACTGAAAGTTCAAAAGCTTTCTTTAACAACCCATTTCTGCGTTTAGAGAATGTAACTTGCCTACTTGTGGCATTTTCTATACGCCTCATCTGAGTTTTTCCTCTCACCATCTTCTTCAACCCTTTGTAATATATACTCTACACAATTATTGGAAAAGAAGATTTAGCAATCACCTAGAAATAAAGAAAATACTGAAGAATGGAATGTTAGTGCCAATAATCAATACTAATACTCGTATATATATAAATAAAAAAGGATAGTGTGCAAGTTTAAAGAAAGATAAAGGACATGAAATATATAGAGATAGTCACTAGTACTATGTAGTCTAAAGGACATGAAATAATCTATATGTAGAGTACATGTGTGAGTAGCAATGAGAGGACTTACAAATATAGCAAATCCTCAGAGAAAATTATGCTTTGCAGGTGATACGAAAGAAATGGGGTGAAGCTAAAAGGAAAGACAAATTTGGTGTGTGTGTGTGTAGGAGGGGAGGGGGATAGGTAAGGTAGTGCAAGTTTTTCTTGATTCTCAATCCCAATTTATGGTGTAGCATCAAAAAGTAAAAACAAATGGGGCAAAAGCCACATATACTTATATTTCTTTCCTTATTCATGTATACTCTTTCTCTCTCTCTATTTCTTTCATTTTCTAGAGGTGTTCTCCATAGGGGCTTTCTTACCCCACTATGAAAAAGATACAAAATAAATGAATATGATAGGAGTAGTACTCCAATAATTAATTAGTGGAATACTCCCAAAACCTTAGCTTTTGCTAGTTTTGGTGTACATAAAAACTTAACCAAAAAGAGAAAATGAGATGTAAAAGGATATAATAGACTTTTGCAAAGATAAAACCATGTTTGGTGTTAGCCAATCTATACTCCAAGATCAACAGTATATGTTTTAGCTTATGTGGCAATAATTCATACGCCGTAAACAAATGGATAACTTTCAATTTTTGTAAATGAGTAGTATAACTTCAAACTTTCAATTTTAGCTACTTCTATAGAATGATTAATTTAAATCACAAATGTTAAAGGTCTTACACCATAAAATATTATGGCAGTTTTCATGACCTAAAGTTTTAAAATAGCCATTTTTAATTTTCTTCAATTTCATATCTAGTTAAACTTATTTGGTGCGTAAAAATGGAAAGTTTGTTAGTTGAAACACGTCAATGAGTACGTCCCAATGAGAGAGCGAAAACGCATTGTGTATGTATGTGTATGCTGTTTTTGTGATGTGAAACACATCACCTCTTTCCTTTATTGTGTGGCTTGAGCCTTGAGGGGGTCAGAAGAACCTACTGCGTTTTTGCTGTTCCCTTTTCTCGAAAATATCTTATTAGCTCACTGTGAAAAGGAATGAGTGAACCTATTTCTTCCTAGCTAGAAATAGTAACAGAAAAGGTTTTTATGGGGGATTAGTTCTATTTTTGTAAAAGGACTTTACTTTATTTAGATCCCAAATAGGTTAGTACTTATGCCCTATGGCTATGTGTGATTCCTTTCCCCTTATTTCGCACAAGGATATAGGACACATTATTTTCGCAACAATGTAATGTTATCAATGCTATATACTGGAGTAATCTGTTTCAGGTTTCTGATGAGAGAAAATATCTACATTTTGCCTATGAACTAATATCAAATTTTCGCTTGACTTAGTCACTTTTTAGAAGTAAATACTTCATCCGTCACAATTTATATGATACTTGTGTTTTTCTTTTTAGTCATTGCAAAAGAAAAAAACATATAACTCTTTATATTAGCAAATTATCCGTTTAAAAAGAAAGATACAGCTGTTTTATTAGTCCGTTAAAAAAGAAGACATTTTTACGCTAACTGACATACTAAACCACTTAATTACAAAAAATACTGATACTTTTAAATAATTACCCTACATACCAACACTTTTCCACATTTTACAAAATATATAATTTTTAATTTCCTTTCTTCCCTCTCTACCCAAAACCCTAACTTCTCCCTATCTCTTTCTCTCCTCTCCTCCACTCATCCACCCACCCCACCCTCCCGCAGTTCCCCACCCCCCTCGCCAGCCGCCGCTGCTGCGTGCTCCACCGCGGCGAATTGGAGCAAATCTGCTCCTCTTTTCCGATCTTCTCTTCTTTTCTTTTTTTTTTATTTTGTACGTGTATATGTGTGTATTTTTATGTATACATATGTATTTTGTAAATACAAGTTCAGATCTGATTCTCCTTCTTCTTTTTTGCATTTGAATATACACATTCAAATTCAGATCTGCAAGTGTATGTATCTGTATGTTCGTGTATATACATGTAATAATTTTCAGCACACAAGTGTATGTACGTGTATATCACTGTATGAACGTGTATATCCGAGCATCTATTTGTATTTTTTGTATGTAATTTTGTGTGTATGCCAAGTAATAAATGTCAGACACATAAATTTGTATGTTTCGTTTGTAGATCTGTAGATTCATGTATGTATGTGTGTGTTTATTGTATGTATAACACATTTTTTTGTGTATTTACATGTATTTTTATTTATATGTATTTTTCAACTTTAGTTTTTAAAAAAATCAATGTTTATATGTGTATTTATGTGTATTTCATTTTTTAGATTCAAAAACACACACAAAAAAAAAAAAAAAAAAAAACGGTGGTGGATGGCGGCGGCAGCCGGCGGTGACTAGGCGGCGCCGCCTCCTGGGGTGGTAGCAGTGGGGGGCAGTAGGAAGAAGGAGCAACCCTAATTTATTAATTTTGTTGATTTTTGTATATAATGTGTAAAAAAATATTGGTATTTTTTGTAAAATGGAATAATATTGGTATTTTTTGTAATTTTGGTATTAGGATTGTATATATTTGTAAATCTCCCAAAAAAGAATATAACATTTTTTAAATTTAGGACCATTTAAAGTCAACTTCCTATTGTATCCATAATAAGAACCTATTATAGTCATACAATTATTATACTAGCATATTATGGACTATAATTTTCAAAAGTTATATAACCACACAAAGCAAATTTCAGTCTTCAAACCACAAGTTTAATTTCAAAATCTCAATTTTTATCGTAAACTTTATGCTAAGTCAAATTATGACATAAAAATTAAAATAAAATGAATAATAATTTGATTTTAAACTTCTCATTTTAGTCTTAATAACTTATTTTGGATTGTGAATTTCAAAAAAAAAAATTAAATTTGATGACCAGTCGTCGTTGCCCTTGGTGTTATATTTTCCTCCTCATCAATTTGAATACCCCTTGATTTTTATCGTTGTCTACGCAAGCGTGATACATCTGATTAGATAGTCATGTCAACATGATACACGTGACAATAAATTTGAACCTATGAATCAACAGATATGTGTTGGATGACACATATAACTATTCACCCATATGGCAAGATGCACAAGTGATATAATCTACCTCGTGCAAAATGTGAGACCTCAATCTGATGAAGGATAAATAAGGGTGACTAATGGCCGGTCCGGTCCGGGACCGGTACCGGCAACCGATTCTGGTCCGGAATCGGATAAAAAAAAATTCAAAACCGGCTAAAAACCGGCCTACCGGTCCGGTTTCATCCGGTTAAAAAAATTGGAGCCGGATCGGGAACGATACCGGCGACCGTTAAGCTGGTCGGTCCGGTTTAACGGTTTTTTAAAATTTTTTTTAGTTTTTTTTTAGGAAAATAAAGTTAAAATTTGAAAAACTTAACAATTTATTTAAACATCATTTGTGATAATTATGTAAATTATATTTTTTAATGAAACAAAATAATTATGTAAATTATATTTTTAAATTTATTAATGTAAAGTAAATAAATTAACACTAAACAAACATTGATTGAAAAAGAAATACACACAATTTATTGAAAATTTGGGAAATATATAATTGAAATGACAAAACAAACTAGAAATTGAAAAATTGAAAAGATACTAAATAAACTAGAAATTCGAAAATACATAATTGAAATGACATAGATATTCCCTTAGCCATCTCTTCAAATTTTCAATCACGCGGAATAAAGCCATTTATTCTATCCCATTCGGTCTTGTGACGCTTTTCTAAGTGTTGCCTAAACTTTCCCGTCCCTCCATTATAGTTGCCAGTGTAAATTTGCCACTCTTTGTTACAGAGGCTACATTTAGCTTTTTGAGTTTCAGTATCTTTCATAATAAGTTGTCACACTATAGAACGACGTCTTCGTTCCGCAATTCTTGTTTCACTAGGACCGGGAGCTTGATTTTCAGCCATTGTAATTGTTTGAATTTTGGAAGAAATTTAGAAAATAGCCTTTGAGAGTAATTTGAGAGATAAATTGATAGAAAGTACTAAATTGTGTGATATAATGATGAAATAATAGAGTCTATACATATAAAAATAGGTTGGGGATATGTGGGGCGTTTAGGGGGTGATAGGCAAATATAGCCATTTTTTGCCGTTGGCCAACAGCTATATTTGAAAGAGAGCCGTTCGCCCAAACTGTCGGTCCGGTCCGGCAGTCGCCAAATATATTTTTTTTGTTTTTCCTTTGTGTTTTATTTAAAGTGGTGGATAATTTGAAAAATATTACAACAAAATATTTTCAAGTTTTTACTTGTACATATGTTTGGAATGTTTAGTTTATTTCAATGTTTAAAGTTTAAACTTAGAATTAAAAAACTTGTAGTATTTTTTTAAACTTTGAAGTAATGAAATTTTTGAAGTGGTGATTCAAAGTTCAAACTTTTGAATTAATTTGTTAAGTTCAAAATTCAAAGTTTGAATTAATTTTAAAAATATCGAATTTGAACCAATTTACAAACTAGTAATTAATTGTAGTATTTTTGCGCAAACTATAAATTAAAAATAAAAAGTATGAAGACAATAGTTGTGATTGAATTCCAAGACTTGGAGCAATTTTATTGAATTGTTTAATACATAAGTAGTGCAACACATACTACAATAGCTAAAGTTTCAAACTTGTAATTTCAAAATTCTTATTTAGAAAATTACATTCTTTTAAACATATTATCTAGTTTCTTGAGGATAGTTTTAGGCTTTTCTTTAGGAACTGGCCGTTGTTGTTCTTGTTTATCATCTCCTTCTAGTTCTTCTTCTTCTTCTTCTTCTTCTACATTGCCGGTTTGACTCCCTTCAGTTGTTCCGTCGCTCAAAATTTGATCGAGATATGCTTTGCCTTTTTCCTTAGTAACTTCTGGTAGACCAAAGTTTCTTCGCTCTACTCTGATCCAATCCCTGAATAAAACTCCTGTCTCCATTGCCTCCTCCTTCAACGAATATCTGTGATCTCCAATTTGAAATCTTCCTTGGCTAAAAGCGCTTTCCGATGCAACTGATGAAGCTTGAATTGTTAATATATCCCGGGCCATTTTTGAAAGAATTGGAAATTGCGATTCTTGATTCTTCCAATAATCCAACAAATGATGAGTTCCAAAGTTGTTAAGTTTCTTTGGATATTGAATTAAATACACTTGGAACTCGATGTATTCATCCCCATACTCGTCCTGTTCTGAAAGTAACTTTTCATCAAGTTCCCCAAAAGTGCTCATCCCCGCCTGTGAAGAACTTTGCCCGGTGGATTGTATTGGTTCCGTTGGTATAGCAGTATCTGCCCAAGCTCTATACTTTGCAAAAACAACGACGGTATCTGCATAAGCTTTAGCAATAGCCTCTTCTACACTTGTATACCCATTAGTAGCAATTTCAATAGGAGTAATTTCTAAATTTCCATATATTTCTCTAACAAGTCGTTCAGTTAACTTAATTTTAAAATCATGATGCAACACAGAAGCAATGTAAAAAAGAGGAGGAATCGGGAAAAAAACATTTTCTAAATTTTTCAATCATTCTCTCTACAGCCGGTTTGTAAATTTTATATTGCTTATATAATTTCAATAATTCCGATATTCCAGCTATATAATATAACATGGTAGGAGTAGTTGGATAATATTGACCGGAAAATTCTAAAGTAGCGTGATAAAATTTTTGTAAAAACTGAAGAAGATGTTGAACAAGTTGCCAATCCTCATATTTAAGGTGATAGATTTCCATAAAATGTTTATTATACATTTGAGAAATAGGCACTCTATATTCATAAGCGACTTTCAATGTATCATATAAAGTGTTCCACCTAGTACAAACTTCCTCTGGGACTCTCCTAATTGGCATTCCTAATTCTACATATTTTCTTTCCCATTCTCGTCTTCTTTCTTGGTTTTTATTTCTAAAAATATAAGTAATAGCTATTTGCAACTTTTTGATACTGTCGTTAAACAAGTCAAGACCATCTTTTACTACTAAGTTGTAAATATAACATGCACACCTAACATGAAAAAATTCCGCAAAAGGGGAGTTTAAAATAGGTATCAAGTTCCTAAGTGCGTCTGTGTTGTTTGTAGCATTATCTACCGTAATACTAAAAATTTTGTTAGTTAAACAGTACGTACGACAAATTGATGAAACTTTATTATAAATATAATTTCCCGTGTGTGGTTCATCAACAACTTTATAAGCAATAATACGTTTTTGAAATACCCAATTAGGATCTATCCAGTGAACAGTAACAGTAATATAATCACACCATTAGTAGAACGACCCATATCCGTAGTAAGACATACTCTAGTGTCAAAGTTATCAAACATATATCGCAAATAATCCTGATATTCGTTCTTAAATTTAATAATATCATTTTTAACAGTAGTTCTTGGAAAACCTTTAAAAGAGGGATTATATATAGACTGAACATAACGAACAAAACCAGTAGAAGAAGGAAAACTATAAGGTAAACCCTCGAGGGCAACTAGTTTAGCAATAGCTTCCCTATCCTTTTATTTATCCTAAGTAAGAAGCCCTCCTGTTGTTTGGTTAATTCTTGTTTTGATACCCGAAGATTCATCATGCGCTACTCCCCCATGTTCGGTCCCTAAATATATACCACCCGCCCGCATTGACCATTCTTTAGGATGTTTCTTTTGTAAGTGGGTCCTAACTTTACCTGTCCCACCCTCATTACCTCCAGTTTTAAAAACCCACACATTTTCACAAATACCACACATGGCCGTCTGCGGTTCAACATTCTTTTTTGTAAATTCCCACACCTCAGATCTTTCCTTACGTTTAACCAGTATTCTAGTCGGAGGTACAGGAGGCACGTCAGACTGAACTTCAGGTGGACTAGCTTGAAATTCAGGCGTTTCTTCTAAATTAACCCCGCTTTGATTCCTATATCGTGTTTCTAATATTTCGTGATCAAGTATATTATCAGCGCTAACATTATGATAATATTGAGAATCATCTATGTGGGTGAACTGACTAGAAGTACCAGCAATTTCTTTACCCTATTTCCCCTGCGACCACGTGCCCGCCCCCCACCACTAGTTCTAATTGAACCTCTTTGAGACATAATAATAGCAAATAAAATAAATATATGACAAAAAAGATTATAAAAGAGTAGAACTAGGAACGACCAACCAAATATAACTGTATAATTGAGGCAAAGTTGAAGTTGAGCCTCCACTTTAATTAATTAGTTGAATACTTGATAATCAAAAAATCGCACAAATAGTCAAATTGATATTTCAACCAAGTAGCTCCTCCAATTGACCCAATACTTGATATTTGTAAACTTCACCAAATAGCCAAATATAACTTTGATAGCAACTCCAATTAGAACTTGATAAAGTAGCCAAATTATAAACTTTTAAGAAATAGCCAAAGTAGAATAATAGCAATATTGTAGAAAATTTGAGAGAATTAGAGAGAATTGGAAGATTTGTGTGAAAAATATGATGAAATAATGGGGTATTTATAGGAAAAAAATAGTTAGGGGTGGTTATGGGGTGGTAGAGGGGTCAAAATGGCCGTTTTTGGCCGTTGGACAACGCTAAGGGGTCAAAAGAGTCGTTGCCAACGGCTAGAAAAATCTGACTTTTTTTTTGGACCGGTCCGGTTCCGGTCCAATTTTATACCGGTCCATCCGATTTTTTTCCAAACCGTGTCGGAACCGGGCTCGGAGCCCGTTAAGGATCGTTAATGGTCCGGTCGAAACCGGTCCGAGCCGGTTTTTGGCCCGGTCCGATCGAAACCGGACCGTTAGCCACCCTTAATGGACAAAGTTAGAATAAAAAGTTCTTTAAGCAAACTATAACAATTCTCCTGCATAAATATACTTCTTGCCTTGTAGGCTTGAAATGAAATTATTTGGGCAATAATTGTGGTATGGGGATACGGGTTCATTCAAGTTTTTTTTTTCCTCGTCATTTTTCAGCTCAAACTAAATATCCGTCAAAATCAAAATATTAACTCACTCCTACCCATAAATTTCATATTTATCAGCCCCAGTGTTTTAAAAGGCAAGCGCCTCTCGCCTAAGACGATAAAGCGAGGCGAGGCGACGGGTTCTCGCCTTTGGATAGTGAGGCGAGCTGGGTATAAAAAGGCGACTGAGCCGAGGCGAGAGAAAGGCGATAAGGGCGTCGCCTTTTTAGTTTTTTTTAAAGGCGCTGCTAACTTAAAACATAACCCATAATTAGAGTTTCATAAAATCCCAAAAAAAAAGTTGTGCTTCTATACTGTTCTTTCCTTCTCTCCAAAAAAAAAAAAAAAAAAACAGTCTTTCACTCTTTCTTCTCTAATGTTCTTCACTTCTTCTTTCTTTCTTACTAATGTTTGGCATTTTATACATATATTTCCTTAATATTTCCTCACGTTTGGATACTTTATTCGCACGTTTTCTAGTTGATGAATGTGATTTTGCACTGATTTTATGTCGTATGATTGTAGGTTGTTATGAAGTGCAATTGAAGCTTTAAAGAGCATGATCGAGCAAGAAAAGATTGAATTTGGATTGAGGATTGGATCGAGCACACGAATACACGGAACGAAGCAAGCTGCGAACGACGAAAGCAGGAATTTTGCCTGGTGCGGTATGAGGTGCGGCGCACCCCTATAGCGCCCACTTTTCTGGCGCATTTTTTAGCGCGGGGCATGGCCGTTGCGTGCAAGATTCGACGGTCTCTGACTTGTTGAGCGCGTTTTGAGGCGCGGGGCGCCAGCTATAGCGCCCCTGGAACGTTTTTGGAAGTCCTATTTCGTCTAGGCTTAGGCGTAACTAATTGCTAGGCTTTTGTAAACACTATAAATACTCTTTTACTTCGTTTTTTAAGGGAGTTCAGACTTTGGAGCAATTGTTGAGCATCATACATCATTGAACAAGGGTTTAATTCCTATTCTTTCATCTATTAATTATTTCATCATTATTTCATCAAATCGTTGTCTTGTGATTATGAGTATGCGTGGCTAAATCCTTCGTTCTAGGGTTAGAGCGTTTCATGAAGGTTGATGTTTGAAGATTGAATTCCATATATTGAATCCCATAACAGATTATTTATTCTTTCTTGATTTCACTTGTTTAATTATTAGGGCCCAATAATTAGGCATTACCTATGGTTTTTAGATTGAACTCGAAAGAGGGAATTTATGAACGCAATAAGAAAGAGTAGAGCTAAATTGTGAACCCGGGCATCGGGGAACTAATTTATGAGTAGGATAGACATATACTTGCTCGCCTAGCTTAACTAATCACAGAATTCGTTAATGCGTCCACGTGATTCAACCCATCGACATATAGGGATTGGAGTAGCCTGCATAGACCGTGAAGAATCGAAAGGTTTTTACGGGTACATTTAATCTAATAGTTAGTAATCCGGGATTTGAGAAGTGGAAGCAATTGAAAAACTCAACTGTATTGGTCGTAGCTCTGACCCTGGACCGTTTCGTTAATATTGTCTACAACCAAAGTTTGCACCATTGTTTGACTGAATTTCCACCATTTACATTACTGTTCTTTAGTTAATAAAACTCTCACTATTGGAAAAGATCCCTGAGTAGTTGTTAAGAAATTGTTTGTTAGGAGTCCAGTCTGAATAGTCCTCGTTGGAACGATACTCTACTTATCACTTTATTACTTGTCGACCACGTACTTGTGTGTGCGTTGGGAGCAACAAGTTTTTGGCGCCATTGCCGGGGACTAAATAATTGACTGTTTTCTTTTCAGATGATTTATTATTTTCTATTCAGATTTAATTTTTGTTTTGAGTTTCTTGTGCTGTTTCAGGTATTAGGTTTCTCTTAACCCTTACCTGTAGGAATGGCAGCAGATCGAACTTTAGCTGTGCGAGATGTTGCTCTTCCCAGTCTGGAGGGAGTAACCTCGAGCATAGTTAAACCTGAAATTACTGGGTACTTTGAGATTAAGTCTGGCATGATACAACCGTTACATGTGACTAGACAATATGCTGGATTATTGCACGAGGATCCACAACAATATATCCAGAATTTCTTGGAGATTAGTTTTTACACCCCGTACGTCTAAATTGACGTATATCATTATAATATCATGTTAAGAATGATTTAAGTGAGTTTAAAGTAATAATATGACCATATATGATGTTTATATGTTGAATATAAAGTTTGGGAAAAATCAGATTTAAGTTGCGGAAAAACCGACTAAGGAATTGCCTTGTAACGGAGCTTTTTCAGCAATTAATTTCATGTGTTATATGAAGTCTTTTGGGGACATATCATATACCATATTGAAGGTCTTGGAGTGTAGTTTCCAACACTTTTAACGGTTTGTTCATACAACTTATAGATAAAAAGATATGAGCGTCAGAAGTCAGGCCAGAAAAAGGGCCATAAGCGCAAAAGAGGACTGTAACTGAAATATTTCGAGTATAAAAGGAAAAAAATGTATTATCTTCGTCATTTCCAGAACATACACCATAGAAACAGTTCTCTCTTGAGTTGAAGCTAATTTTTATGATTTTGAAGAAACAACATCAACCTTAACTCGAAATTGAAGACAAATTGCGTCAAAACGCTCTACGCGATTAGGGTAACATTATGCTACCTTCAATTTCTTCTATAGTTTGAGTTTTAGAATTACTTCATGGCTAAGTAAAGTACCTAAATATTGTATTATAACTTGTTTAAGCTTTGGGAGGTGTGGAATTCAAAGGAAACGAAGTTTAGAAGCTAGAAACATCAAAGGTATGTAAGGCTAAACCTTTGTTTTGGTAAGGCATGTATCCTTTAGCTTTTGAAGCTTTTCTTAGTTCTAAACATGGTGTTTCTTTTTGGGTACTTGTATATCATCAAAGAAACCTTGTATATACTTAATTTGGTACTAAAATCCAAGGTGAAAGATGTCCAAATCAGCAAGATAATACGTTTCAAAATCTGAAAAATTGTTTAGATCTTTTGACAGTTGTTAGTATATTGATCATAACTCCCTGTACAAAATTGATATTTAGATTCTTTAAGAATCCCCAGAACTCTAAGACATATATCTAAAACTTTCATGAAGGCCATGAAGTCTATATCTTTGATCTACACTCTGAAAATTAGGTCGAAAGGCAGGATAGTGGTGCTGCCCAGATATTCTATCTGCGGATTTATTATGTCATCCAGTTGTCTCATCTTGTCATCCGTTTAACATGTTTATGTTATCAGCTTATCCGGGTATCCATTCCCGTGTATAGTATTGTACTGGTTCTGTTTTTGCGGATCATCCAGTTTCAGACGAAACTCTGCCGAAATTTTTATAAAAGTCCAAGAGTTAGACAAATTCTAAGTTTCAGGTTGTGTCTATAATTCCATCCAGAGTTTTCTTATCATTCCTTCGAGTCCATATATATTGTTGCCACACGTGTTATGCCTCATACATGCTTATGCTTATGTTGTGATCATGTTATGTGTGATTTGGAGTCCCCCATAGAGGCTGGACATTGGACACACAGTCCGGTCGCGTGTGATACTACCCGTCTGGGGGATACAGCCCCTCTGGTTCAGGCGGGAGTTGAAACACCTAGTGTGACCGGGTGTCATTCACACACTCTGACCAGAGAGACTAGATATTACTGGTTGGGGGGGATATAGCCCATAACACCCACCAGGTTTGTTATATACGCGTATATAGCCACAGTATGCACTGCATGATTATACATGAGGCTAGTTCTGGTTTTCAGTTACCTGATTTGGGGGGATACAGCCCATAACACCAGACAGGTACTAGTTCCGGTTTTCAGTTACCTGATTTGGGGGGATACAGCCCATAACGCCAGACAGGTACTAGTTCAGATGTTCAGTTACCTGATTTGGGGGGATATAGCCCATAACACCAGACAGGTACCAGTTCAGATAACAGTTCAGTTTTAGCTCGGTACCAGTTATCAGTTCTCAGTTATCGGCCACCAGTTCTTAGCGTCAGTATCAGTTGACAGTTATCAATTCTCAGTTATCGGCCACCAGTTCTTAGCGTCAGTATCAGTTGACAGTTATCAGTTCTCAGTTATCGGCCACCAGTTCTTAGCGTTAGTATCAGTTGACAGTTTTCAGTTCCAGTTTCTAGTAACCAGCTACCAGTCATATTACAGTTATTTATCAGTATAGTTCAGCTCAGTCTTCAGTTCCAGATTTAGCTAGACTTCAGTTTATATTCAGATCATGTTTAGTACGTTCTTCAGATTTCCAGCTATATTGCTATGCTCCAGCTCATATTTTCATAGTTATATTCCAGCCTTACAGTTTCGTTCAGCTATAATATATTATATGCTCATGCTTACATACTTGGTACATATCGTACTCACGCCCTTTTCTGGGGCGCTGCGTTTCATGCCGCGCAGGTGCAGATAGATCAATGCTTGGACCATGTTAGTAGGCCATCTATCAGCTACTGGAGTCACTCCGCTTACTCCCGGAGTTACCTATCTTTTGGTATGTGTACAGTCAACCAGCTTGGGTATGGCGGGGCCTTATCTCGTCCTTTGTATATTCAGTTCATCACTCTTAGAGGCCTGTAGATATGTCCCTGTGTGGTGCAGTCAGTATGTTATGTATGTCAGCTTATGTTAGCCTTGTCAGCTATTTGCATTGCATACTCCTTATCAGCTAGGTTTATGCTTATTCTGTTTATTAGTTATAATGGTTAGCATATTATCAGTAGGATTAGTGATGATCGACACTTAGTGTTGGTCATCCGTCGCGGCCCTAAGTTGGGTCGTGACAAAAGTGGTATCAGAGCAGTTCAATCCTAGGGTATCTACAGGCCGTGTCTAGTAGAGTCTTGTTCAGGAGTATGTTGCGCGCCATACTTTTGAACAGGAGGCTACAAGGCACTTCAGGACAGTTGTCTTTCTTTCTTCTCTAGATCGTGCGATAGAGCCATGATTATAGAATTCAGCCCTCTAACAATAGTAATTTCAGCAAAGCGATGCCGCCAAAGAAACTAACAGCTGCCCAGATGGGCAAGGCTATTGCCGGCCAGGGTACTAGTAGAGTGCCACCTGAGGTGGATGAGAGTGAGAAGTCCAGACCTGAGACTCCATCTGAGGCCTCACAGATCCCTTCAGGTCAGGGCGATATTAGAGGTACCGCAGCTACTGTACGTCCAGCTCCTCTACCCAACAGTTAGGGGCAGAAAATGAGGGATGCCATCAGATTATTGACCAGTGTTGTAGTTGCTCAGACTAGACAACACAGTCCAGATGCCCAGGGAGATGTTGGATCCAGGATCAATGATTTTATCAGGCTAGAGCCTACAGTTTTTACCGGATCCCGTACAGGAGAGGACCCTCAGGATTTTCTAGTGAGGATAGCCAGAATGTTGAGGGTTATGCACGTGTCAGACACAAAGTTAGTAGAGTTGGATGCATTCAGATTGGATAACTTAGCAGCAGGGTGATATCAGACATGGGAGCTATCTAGACGGCCCGATGCTACTCCCACGACTCAGAAGGAATTCTCAGATGCCTTCCTTTATCAGTATATGCCTATAGAGGCATAGGGAGACCGTGCTAATCAGTTCCTGAACTTGAGACAGGGAAGTTTGAGTGTAGAAGAGTATAATTATTGCTTTAGTTCTTTAGCATGGTTTGCCCCTATGGTGGTAGTGAGTATGGAGGATAGAATTCACAGGTATATAGTGGGACTAGCTCCACACCTAGTGAACGAGCGTATGACAGTTGTTATGCAGTCATGTATGAACATAAGATTCAGGCATTTGCTTTGTTACTTGAGGAGAGGAAGCAAAAACAGAGAGCCGACAGGGATAGAGTGTTACACAAGAGGGGCAGATTGTCTTGTTCATTTAGAGAGACATCTGGAGCGAGTAGATAGCAGAGTGTTAGACAACCACCAGCTAGTATACCTCCATAGTCTCATGGCCTGAGATTTGATAGATCTCCTCAGTCTAGATCTAGTCACACATCACTGACTTCAAGATTAAAGTGTCGTGGTACTTCTATACCGGCCAGTCAGACATATCCCAGATGTTCGGATTGTGGTAGACGCCACTTGGGTCCATGTCAGTTAGGAGTTGATACTTGTTATATTTGTCGCGAGGCAGCTATTTCATGAAAGGTTGCCCGCCTAGGGGTGGCAGTTGTACAGCCTAGCCAGCTAGATCACCAGTTGCTTGCTCAGCATCAGCACGCCATCAGGGGCATGTTCTTCAGGATGGCACCTGTATAACAGAAAGAATTTAAGGAGCAATTGAAGGATTTGTTAGATAAAGGCCTCATCAGACCCAGCAATTCCCCGTGGGGAGCCTCGATACTATTTGTAAAAAAAGAAAGATGGCTCTCTACGCATGTGCATAGATTACAGACAGCTGAATAAAGTCATTATTAAGAATAAATACTCTCTGCCCAGGATTGATGTCTAGTTTGACAAGCTCCAGGGTGCCAAGTGCTTCTCGAAGATAGATTTGCGATCAGGCTACCATTAGGTTAGAGTCAGAGAATCTGATATACCTAAGACTGCATTCAGGATTAGGTATGGCCATTATGAGTTTTTAGTGATGTCGTTTGGACTCACTAACGCCTCAATAGTATTTATGGATCTGATGAACAGCGTATTCAGGCCTTATCTAGATTTATTTGTGATTATATTTATTGATGATATTCTCATCTATTCAAAGTCTGAATCAGAGCATGCAGAGCACCTACGCACAATATTGGGTACTCATCGGGACCAACAATTATATGCTAAGTTCTCAAAGTGTAAATTCTAGATAGATTCAATGGCATTTCTTGGCCACATAGTTTCAGCAGAAAGAATTAAAATGGATGACCAGAAGATCTAGGCTGTGAAGAATTGGCCCATGCCTATGACGCCAACTGAAGTACGTAGTTTTCTGGGTTTGGCAGGTTATTACAGAAAGTTTATAGAGGGTTTTTCCTCCATTGCAGCTCCACTGAACAAATTGACAAAGAAATCAGCTAAATTTGAGTGGTCTGATTCTTGCGAGCACAGCTTCCAAGAACTAAAGAACAGGTTGATAACAGCTCCAGTACTTACACTTCCAGAGGGATCTGAGGGCTATGTCATTTACTGTGATGCTTCTCGAATTGGTCTTCGTTGTGTTTGATGCAGCATGGAAGAGTAATTGCTTATGCTTCTAGGCAGCTGAAAAAGCACGATCAGAACTACCTCATCCATGATCTTGAGCTTTCAGCAGTCATTTATGCATTGAAGATTTGGAGACATTATTTTTACGGTGTTCATGTTGATATTTATACGGATCACAAGAGCCTCCAGTACATATTTAAGCAAAAGGAGCTTAGCTAACCCTATGATAGAGGCGGTGGCTAGAGTTGCTGAAGGACTATGACATGGACATTCTTTATCATCCGGGTAAAGCGAACGTTGTTGCTGATTCCCTTAGTCGCAAGCCTATGGGTAGTCTATCTTATTTACAACCAGAGAAAATAAAGTTAGCTCATACACTCTACCAGTTGGCCAGCATGGATGTCAGACTAATAGATTCAGAGGACGCAAGAGTTACAGTTCAGAACGCAACCACTACTTGCCTAGTGACATAAGTAAAGCAGCGCCAGTATGAGGATCCAGTTCTAGTTTAATACAGACAAATAGCCAGAAGAAAACCAGAGTCACTATACAGGGTTATTAGCGATGGGGTTCTCATGTATAAAGATAGACTTTGTGCTCCTGATGTTGCAGATTTACGTGGACAGATTATGACTGAGGCACACTATTCCAGGTACACTGTTTATCCAGGTTCGACTAAGATGTATCATGACCTTAAGCAGATTTGCTGGTGGGACGGAATGAAGCGTGACATAGCAGAATTTGTGGCTCAATGTCCTAACTGCCAACAGGTTAAGGTCGAGCATCAAAAACCTAGTGGCTTGTTACAGAAAGTCGAGATTCCATCATAGAAATGGGAAGCAGTGAATATGGACTTCATTACAGGCTTTCCCCGTATGCGGAGCAGATATGACTCTATTTGGGTTATAGTTGACAGGCTTACTAAATGAGCTCATTTCTTTCCTGTTAGAACTACATATACAGCAGAGGATTATGCCAGACTTTATATCAGAGAGATAGTGCGCCTACATGGTATTCCAGTATTTATTATTTCAGACAGGGGCGCACCAGTTTACAGCTAATTTCTATAGATCGTTCCAGACAGGTTTAGGGACACAGGTGTATTTGAGTACAGTATTTCATCCATAGACAGACAGACAGGCTGAGCGGACCATTCAGACATCAGAAAATATGCTCAGAGCTTACGTGTTAGATTTTAGAGGCAGCTGGAATGGTCACCTACTGTTGATAGAGTTTGCATATAATAATAGCTATCATTCTAGCATACAGATGGTGCCATATGAAGCTTTGTATGGGCACAAATGCAGGTTTTCTATATGATGGTTCAAGGTTGGCGAGTCTCAATTGATAGGTCCAGACTTAATCCAACAAGTAATTGATAAAGTCAAGTTGATCAGGGAAATATTATTAGCAGCGCAGAGCAGACAGAAGCCCTATGCAGATAATCGACGTCGAGATTTAGAATTTCAGATTGGCGATTGGGTATTGCTGAAAGTATCACCTATGAAAGGCGTTATGAGATTTAGAAAAAAAAAGGAAGCTTAGCCCTAGATTTATTAGTCCATATCAGGTTATCACGCGAGTTGGGCGTGTAGCCTACGAGTTAGACCTTCCAGCAGACCTTCAGGAGGTACATCCAGTATTCCATGTTTCTATGCTCAGAAAATGTGTTGGAGATCCTTCTAGAGTTGTACCAGTAGATGACGTACAGATCACGGAGCAATTAACTTATGAAAAGGTGCCAGTTGCAATTTAAAGAGACAGATTCGTCGACTAAGGACGAAAGACATTCCTTTAGTTAAGATGCTATATTAAAGTAATAATATAGAAGAAATAACTTGGGAAGCTGAAAATGACATGAGAGCCAAATATACACATCTCTTCATTACTTCGAGTATGTAACAGATCGTTGCTTAATGCTTCTACATACTTCATTTAACATTCGAGGACGAATGTTCCTAACGGGGGAATATTGTTACACCCCGTACGTCTAAATTGACGTATATCATTATAATATCATGTTAAGAATGATTTAAGTGAGTTTAAAGTAATAATATGACCATATATGATGTTTATATGTTGAATATAAAGTTTGGGAAAAATCAGATTTAAGTTGCGGAAAAACCGACTAAGGAATTGCCTTGTAACGGAGCTTTTTCAGCAATTAATTTCATGTGTTATATGAAGTCTTTTGGGGACATATCATATACCATATTGAAGGTCTTGGAGTGTAGTTTCCAACACTTTTAACGGTTTGTTCATACAACTTATAGATAAAAAGATATGAGCGTCAGAAGTCAGGCCAGAAAAAGGGCCATAAGCGCAAAAGAGGACTGTAACTGAAATATTTCGAGTATAAAAGGAAAAAAATGTATTATCTTCGTCATTTCCAGAACATACACCATAGAAACAGTTCTCTCTTGAGTTGAAGCTAATTTTTATGATTTTGAAGAAACAACATCAACCTTAACTCGAAATTGAAGACAAATTGCGTCAAAACGCTCTACGCGATTAGGGTAACATTATGCTACCTTCAATTTCTTCTATAGTTTGAGTTTTAGAATTACTTCATGGCTAAGTAAAGTACCTAAATATTGTATTATAACTTGTTTAAGCTTTGGGAGGTGTGGAATTCAAAGGAAACGAAGTTTAGAAGCTAGAAACATCAAAGGTATGTAAGGCTAAACCTTTGTTTTGGTAAGGCATGTATCCTTTAGCTTTTGAAGCTTTTCTTAGTTCTAAACATGGTGTTTCTTTTTGGGTACTTGTATATCATCAAAGAAACCTTGTATATACTTAATTTGGTACTAAAATCCAAGGTGAAAGATGTCCAAATCAGCAAGATAATACGTTTCAAAATCTGAAAAATTGTTTAGATCTTTTGACAGTTGTTAGTATATTGATCATAACTCCCTGTACAAAATTGATATTTAGATTCTTTAAGAATCCCCAGAACTCTAAGACATATATCTAAAACTTTCATGAAGGCCATGAAGTCTATATCTTTGATCTACACTCTGAAAATTAGGTCGAAAGGCAGGATAGTGGTGCTGCCCAGATATTCTATCTGCGGATTTATTATGTCATCCAGTTGTCTCATCTTGTCATCCGTTTAACATGTTTATGTTATCAGCTTATCCGGGTATCCATTCCCGTGTATAGTATTGTACTGGTTCTGTTTTTGCGGATCATCCAGTTTCAGACGAAACTCTGCCGAAATTTTTATAAAAGTCCAAGAGTTAGACAAATTCTAAGTTTCAGGTTGTGTCTATAATTCCATCCAGAGTTTTCTTATCATTCCTTCGAGTCCATATATATTGTTGCCACACGTGTTATGCCTCATACATGCTTATGCTTATGTTGTGATCATGTTATGTGTGATTTGGAGTCCCCCATAGAGGCTGGACATTGGACACACAGTCCGGTCGCGTGTGATACTACCCGTCTGGGGGATACAGCCCCTCTGGTTCAGGCGGGAGTTGAAACACCTAGTGTGACCGGGTGTCATTCACACACTCTGACCAGAGAGACTAGATATTACTGGTTGGGGGGGATATAGCCCATAACACCCACCAGGTTTGTTATATACGCGTATATAGCCACAGTATGCACTGCATGATTATACATGAGGCTAGTTCTGGTTTTCAGTTACCTGATTTGGGGGGATACAGCCCATAACACCAGACAGGTACTAGTTCCGGTTTTCAGTTACCTGATTTGGGGGGATACAGCCCATAACGCCAGACAGGTACTAGTTCAGATGTTCAGTTACCTGATTTGGGGGGATATAGCCCATAACACCAGACAGGTACCAGTTCAGATAACAGTTCAGTTTTAGCTCGGTACCAGTTATCAGTTCTCAGTTATCGGCCACCAGTTCTTAGCGTCAGTATCAGTTGACAGTTATCAATTCTCAGTTATCGGCCACCAGTTCTTAGCGTCAGTATCAGTTGACAGTTATCAGTTCTCAGTTATCGGCCACCAGTTCTTAGCGTTAGTATCAGTTGACAGTTTTCAGTTCCAGTTTCTAGTAACCAGCTACCAGTCATATTACAGTTATTTATCAGTATAGTTCAGCTCAGTCTTCAGTTCCAGATTTAGCTAGACTTCAGTTTATATTCAGATCATGTTTAGTACGTTCTTCAGATTTCCAGCTATATTGCTATGCTCCAGCTCATATTTTCATAGTTATATTCCAGCCTTACAGTTTCGTTCAGCTATAATATATTATATGCTCATGCTTACATACTTGGTACATATCGTACTCACGCCCTTTTCTGGGGCGCTGCGTTTCATGCCGCGCAGGTGCAGATAGATCAATGCTTGGACCATGTTAGTAGGCCATCTATCAGCTACTGGAGTCACTCCGCTTACTCCCGGAGTTACCTATCTTTTGGTATGTGTACAGTCAACCAGCTTGGGTATGGCGGGGCCTTATCTCGTCCTTTGTATATTCAGTTCATCACTCTTAGAGGCCTGTAGATATGTCCCTGTGTGGTGCAGTCAGTATGTTATGTATGTCAGCTTATGTTAGCCTTGTCAGCTATTTGCATTGCATACTCCTTATCAGCTAGGTTTATGCTTATTCTGTTTATTAGTTATAATGGTTAGCATATTATCAGTAGGATTAGTGATGATCGACACTTAGTGTTGGTCATCCGTCGCGGCCCTAAGTTGGGTCGTGACAAAAGTGGTATCAGAGCAGTTCAATCCTAGGGTATCTACAGGCCGTGTCTAGTAGAGTCTTGTTCAGGAGTATGTTGCGCGCCATACTTTTGAACAGGAGGCTACAAGGCACTTCAGGACAGTTGTCTTTCTTTCTTCTCTAGATCGTGCGATAGAGCCATGATTATAGAATTCAGCCCTCTAACAATAGTAATTTCAGCAAAGCGATGCCGCCAAAGAAACTAACAGCTGCCCAGATGGGCAAGGCTATTGCCGGCCAGGGTACTAGTAGAGTGCCACCTGAGGTGGATGAGAGTGAGAAGTCCAGACCTGAGACTCCATCTGAGGCCTCACAGATCCCTTCAGGTCAGGGCGATATTAGAGGTACCGCAGCTACTGTACGTCCAGCTCCTCTACCCAACAGTTAGGGGCAGAAAATGAGGGATGCCATCAGATTATTGACCAGTGTTGTAGTTGCTCAGACTAGACAACACAGTCCAGATGCCCAGGGAGATGTTGGATCCAGGATCAATGATTTTATCAGGCTAGAGCCTACAGTTTTTACCGGATCCCGTACAGGAGAGGACCCTCAGGATTTTCTAGTGAGGATAGCCAGAATGTTGAGGGTTATGCACGTGTCAGACACAAAGTTAGTAGAGTTGGATGCATTCAGATTGGATAACTTAGCAGCAGGGTGATATCAGACATGGGAGCTATCTAGACGGCCCGATGCTACTCCCACGACTCAGAAGGAATTCTCAGATGCCTTCCTTTATCAGTATATGCCTATAGAGGCATAGGGAGACCGTGCTAATCAGTTCCTGAACTTGAGACAGGGAAGTTTGAGTGTAGAAGAGTATAATTATTGCTTTAGTTCTTTAGCATGGTTTGCCCCTATGGTGGTAGTGAGTATGGAGGATAGAATTCACAGGTATATAGTGGGACTAGCTCCACACCTAGTGAACGAGCGTATGACAGTTGTTATGCAGTCATGTATGAACATAAGATTCAGGCATTTGCTTTGTTACTTGAGGAGAGGAAGCAAAAACAGAGAGCCGACAGGGATAGAGTGTTACACAAGAGGGGCAGATTGTCTTGTTCATTTAGAGAGACATCTGGAGCGAGTAGATAGCAGAGTGTTAGACAACCACCAGCTAGTATACCTCCATAGTCTCATGGCCTGAGATTTGATAGATCTCCTCAGTCTAGATCTAGTCACACATCACTGACTTCAAGATTAAAGTGTCGTGGTACTTCTATACCGGCCAGTCAGACATATCCCAGATGTTCGGATTGTGGTAGACGCCACTTGGGTCCATGTCAGTTAGGAGTTGATACTTGTTATATTTGTCGCGAGGCAGCTATTTCATGAAAGGTTGCCCGCCTAGGGGTGGCAGTTGTACAGCCTAGCCAGCTAGATCACCAGTTGCTTGCTCAGCATCAGCACGCCATCAGGGGCATGTTCTTCAGGATGGCACCTGTATAACAGAAAGAATTTAAGGAGCAATTGAAGGATTTGTTAGATAAAGGCCTCATCAGACCCAGCAATTCCCCGTGGGGAGCCTCGATACTATTTGTAAAAAAAGAAAGATGGCTCTCTACGCATGTGCATAGATTACAGACAGCTGAATAAAGTCATTATTAAGAATAAATACTCTCTGCCCAGGATTGATGTCTAGTTTGACAAGCTCCAGGGTGCCAAGTGCTTCTCGAAGATAGATTTGCGATCAGGCTACCATTAGGTTAGAGTCAGAGAATCTGATATACCTAAGACTGCATTCAGGATTAGGTATGGCCATTATGAGTTTTTAGTGATGTCATTTGGACTCACTAACGCCTCAATAGTATTTATGGATCTGATGAACAGCGTATTCAGGCCTTATCTAGATTTATTTGTGATTATATTTATTGATGATATTCTCATCTATTCAAAGTCTGAATCAGAGCATGCAGAGCACCTACGCACAATATTGGGTACTCATCGGGACCAACAATTATATGCTAAGTTCTCAAAGTGTAAATTCTAGATAGATTCAATGGCATTTCTTGGCCACATAGTTTCAGCAGAAAGAATTAAAATGGATGACCAGAAGATCTAGGCTGTGAAGAATTGGCCCATGCCTATGACGCCAACTGAAGTACGTAGTTTTCTGGGTTTGGCAGGTTATTACAGAAAGTTTATAGAGGGTTTTTCCTCCATTGCAGCTCCACTGAACAAATTGACAAAGAAATCAGCTAAATTTGAGTGGTCTGATTCTTGCGAGCACAGCTTCCAAGAACTAAAGAACAGGTTGATAACAGCTCCAGTACTTACACTTCCAGAGGGATCTGAGGGCTATGTCATTTACTGTGATGCTTCTCGAATTGGTCTTCGTTGTGTTTGATGCAGCATGGAAGAGTAATTGCTTATGCTTCTAGGCAGCTGAAAAAGCACGATCAGAACTACCTCATCCATGATCTTGAGCTTTCAGCAGTCATTTATGCATTGAAGATTTGGAGACATTATTTTTACGGTGTTCATGTTGATATTTATACGGATCACAAGAGCCTCCAGTACATATTTAAGCAAAAGGAGCTTAGCTAACCCTATGATAGAGGCGGTGGCTAGAGTTGCTGAAGGACTATGACATGGACATTCTTTATCATCCGGGTAAAGCGAACGTTGTTGCTGATTCCCTTAGTCGCAAGCCTATGGGTAGTCTATCTTATTTACAACCAGAGAAAATAAAGTTAGCTCATACACTCTACCAGTTGGCCAGCATGGATGTCAGACTAATAGATTCAGAGGACGCAAGAGTTACAGTTCAGAACGCAACCACTACTTGCCTAGTGACATAAGTAAAGCAGCGCCAGTATGAGGATCCAGTTCTAGTTTAATACAGACAAATAGCCAGAAGAAAACCAGAGTCACTATACAGGGTTATTAGCGATGGGGTTCTCATGTATAAAGATAGACTTTGTGCTCCTGATGTTGCAGATTTACGTGGACAGATTATGACTGAGGCACACTATTCCAGGTACACTGTTTATCCAGGTTCGACTAAGATGTATCATGACCTTAAGCAGATTTGCTGGTGGGACGGAATGAAGCGTGACATAGCAGAATTTGTGGCTCAATGTCCTAACTGCCAACAGGTTAAGGTCGAGCATCAAAAACCTAGTGGCTTGTTACAGAAAGTCGAGATTCCATCATAGAAATGGGAAGCAGTGAATATGGACTTCATTACAGGCTTTCCCCGTATGCGGAGCAGATATGACTCTATTTGGGTTATAGTTGACAGGCTTACTAAATGAGCTCATTTCTTTCCTGTTAGAACTACATATACAGCAGAGGATTATGCCAGACTTTATATCAGAGAGATAGTGCGCCTACATGGTATTCCAGTATTTATTATTTCAGACAGGGGCGCACCAGTTTACAGCTAATTTCTATAGATCGTTCCAGACAGGTTTAGGGACACAGGTGTATTTGAGTACAGTATTTCATCCATAGACAGACAGACAGGCTGAGCGGACCATTCAGACATCAGAAAATATGCTCAGAGCTTACGTGTTAGATTTTAGAGGCAGCTGGAATGGTCACCTACTGTTGATAGAGTTTGCATATAATAATAGCTATCATTCTAGCATACAGATGGTGCCATATGAAGCTTTGTATGGGCACAAATGCAGGTTTTCTATATGATGGTTCAAGGTTGGCGAGTCTCAATTGATAGGTCCAGACTTAATCCAACAAGTAATTGATAAAGTCAAGTTGATCAGGGAAATATTATTAGCAGCGCAGAGCAGACAGAAGCCCTATGCAGATAATCGACGTCGAGATTTAGAATTTCAGATTGGCGATTGGGTATTGCTGAAAGTATCACCTATGAAAGGCGTTATGAGATTTAGAAAAAAAAAGGAAGCTTAGCCCTAGATTTATTAGTCCATATCAGGTTATCACGCGAGTTGGGCGTGTAGCCTACGAGTTAGACCTTCCAGCAGACCTTCAGGAGGTACATCCAGTATTCCATGTTTCTATGCTCAGAAAATGTGTTGGAGATCCTTCTAGAGTTGTACCAGTAGATGACGTACAGATCACGGAGCAATTAACTTATGAAAAGGTGCCAGTTGCAATTTAAAGAGACAGATTCGTCGACTAAGGACGAAAGACATTCCTTTAGTTAAGATGCTATATTAAAGTAATAATATAGAAGAAATAACTTGGGAAGCTGAAAATGACATGAGAGCCAAATATACACATCTCTTCATTACTTCGAGTATGTAACAGATCGTTGCTTAATGCTTCTACATACTTCATTTAACATTCGAGGACGAATGTTCCTAACGGGGGAATATTGTTACACCCCGTACGTCTAAATTGACGTATATCATTATAATATCATGTTAAGAATGATTTAAGTGAGTTTAAAGTAATAATATGACCATATATGATGTTTATATGTTGAATATAAAGTTTGGGAAAAATCAGATTTAAGTTGCGGAAAAACCGACTAAGGAATTGCCTTGTAACGGAGCTTTTTCAGCAATTAATTTCATGTGTTATATGAAGTCTTTTGGGGACATATCATATACCATATTGAAGGTCTTGGAGTGTAGTTTCCAACACTTTTAACGGTTTGTTCATACAACTTATAGATAAAAAGATATGAGCGTCAGAAGTCAGGCCAGAAAAAGGGCCATAAGCGCAAAAGAGGACTGTAACTGAAATATTTCGAGTATAAAAGGAAAAAAATGTATTATCTTCGTCATTTCCAGAACATACACCATAGAAACAGTTCTCTCTTGAGTTGAAGCTAATTTTTATGATTTTGAAGAAACAACATCAACCTTAACTCGAAATTGAAGACAAATTGCGTCAAAACGCTCTACGCGATTAGGGTAACATTATGCTACCTTCAATTTCTTCTATAGTTTGAGTTTTAGAATTACTTCATGGCTAAGTAAAGTACCTAAATATTGTATTATAACTTGTTTAAGCTTTGGGAGGTGTGGAATTCAAAGGAAACGAAGTTTAGAAGCTAGAAACATCAAAGGTATGTAAGGCTAAACCTTTGTTTTGGTAAGGCATGTATCCTTTAGCTTTTGAAGCTTTTCTTAGTTCTAAACATGGTGTTTCTTTTTGGGTACTTGTATATCATCAAAGAAACCTTGTATATACTTAATTTGGTACTAAAATCCAAGGTGAAAGATGTCCAAATCAGCAAGATAATACGTTTCAAAATCTGAAAAATTGTTTAGATCTTTTGACAGTTGTTAGTATATTGATCATAACTCCCTGTACAAAATTGATATTTAGATTCTTTAAGAATCCCCAGAACTCTAAGACATATATCTAAAACTTTCATGAAGGCCATGAAGTCTATATCTTTGATCTACACTCTGAAAATTAGGTCGAAAGGCAGGATAGTGGTGCTGCCCAGATATTCTATCTGCGGATTTATTATGTCATCCAGTTGTCTCATCTTGTCATCCGTTTAACATGTTTATGTTATCAGCTTATCCGGGTATCCATTCCCGTGTATAGTATTGTACTGGTTCTGTTTTTGCGGATCATCCAGTTTCAGACGAAACTCTGCCGAAATTTTTATAAAAGTCCAAGAGTTAGACAAATTCTAAGTTTCAGGTTGTGTCTATAATTCCATCCAGAGTTTTCTTATCATTCCTTCGAGTCCATATATATTGTTGCCACACGTGTTATGCCTCATACATGCTTATGCTTATGTTGTGATCATGTTATGTGTGATTTGGAGTCCCCCATAGAGGCTGGACATTGGACACACAGTCCGGTCGCGTGTGATACTACCCGTCTGGGGGATACAGCCCCTCTGGTTCAGGCGGGAGTTGAAACACCTAGTGTGACCGGGTGTCATTCACACACTCTGACCAGAGAGACTAGATATTACTGGTTGGGGGGGATATAGCCCATAACACCCACCAGGTTTGTTATATACGCGTATATAGCCACAGTATGCACTGCATGATTATACATGAGGCTAGTTCTGGTTTTCAGTTACCTGATTTGGGGGGATACAGCCCATAACACCAGACAGGTACTAGTTCCGGTTTTCAGTTACCTGATTTGGGGGGATACAGCCCATAACGCCAGACAGGTACTAGTTCAGATGTTCAGTTACCTGATTTGGGGGGATATAGCCCATAACACCAGACAGGTACCAGTTCAGATAACAGTTCAGTTTTAGCTCGGTACCAGTTATCAGTTCTCAGTTATCGGCCACCAGTTCTTAGCGTCAGTATCAGTTGACAGTTATCAATTCTCAGTTATCGGCCACCAGTTCTTAGCGTCAGTATCAGTTGACAGTTATCAGTTCTCAGTTATCGGCCACCAGTTCTTAGCGTTAGTATCAGTTGACAGTTTTCAGTTCCAGTTTCTAGTAACCAGCTACCAGTCATATTACAGTTATTTATCAGTATAGTTCAGCTCAGTCTTCAGTTCCAGATTTAGCTAGACTTCAGTTTATATTCAGATCATGTTTAGTACGTTCTTCAGATTTCCAGCTATATTGCTATGCTCCAGCTCATATTTTCATAGTTATATTCCAGCCTTACAGTTTCGTTCAGCTATAATATATTATATGCTCATGCTTACATACTTGGTACATATCGTACTCACGCCCTTTTCTGGGGCGCTGCGTTTCATGCCGCGCAGGTGCAGATAGATCAATGCTTGGACCATGTTAGTAGGCCATCTATCAGCTACTGGAGTCACTCCGCTTACTCCCGGAGTTACCTATCTTTTGGTATGTGTACAGTCAACCAGCTTGGGTATGGCGGGGCCTTATCTCGTCCTTTGTATATTCAGTTCATCACTCTTAGAGGCCTGTAGATATGTCCCTGTGTGGTGCAGTCAGTATGTTATGTATGTCAGCTTATGTTAGCCTTGTCAGCTATTTGCATTGCATACTCCTTATCAGCTAGGTTTATGCTTATTCTGTTTATTAGTTATAATGGTTAGCATATTATCAGTAGGATTAGTGATGATCGACACTTAGTGTTGGTCATCCGTCGCGGCCCTAAGTTGGGTCGTGACAAAAGTGGTATCAGAGCAGTTCAATCCTAGGGTATCTACAGGCCGTGTCTAGTAGAGTCTTGTTCAGGAGTATGTTGCGCGCCATACTTTTGAACAGGAGGCTACAAGGCACTTCAGGACAGTTGTCTTTCTTTCTTCTCTAGATCGTGCGATAGAGCCATGATTATAGAATTCAGCCCTCTAACAATAGTAATTTCAGCAAAGCGATGCCGCCAAAGAAACTAACAGCTGCCCAGATGGGCAAGGCTATTGCCGGCCAGGGTACTAGTAGAGTGCCACCTGAGGTGGATGAGAGTGAGAAGTCCAGACCTGAGACTCCATCTGAGGCCTCACAGATCCCTTCAGGTCAGGGCGATATTAGAGGTACCGCAGCTACTGTACGTCCAGCTCCTCTACCCAACAGTTAGGGGCAGAAAATGAGGGATGCCATCAGATTATTGACCAGTGTTGTAGTTGCTCAGACTAGACAACACAGTCCAGATGCCCAGGGAGATGTTGGATCCAGGATCAATGATTTTATCAGGCTAGAGCCTACAGTTTTTACCGGATCCCGTACAGGAGAGGACCCTCAGGATTTTCTAGTGAGGATAGCCAGAATGTTGAGGGTTATGCACGTGTCAGACACAAAGTTAGTAGAGTTGGATGCATTCAGATTGGATAACTTAGCAGCAGGGTGATATCAGACATGGGAGCTATCTAGACGGCCCGATGCTACTCCCACGACTCAGAAGGAATTCTCAGATGCCTTCCTTTATCAGTATATGCCTATAGAGGCATAGGGAGACCGTGCTAATCAGTTCCTGAACTTGAGACAGGGAAGTTTGAGTGTAGAAGAGTATAATTATTGCTTTAGTTCTTTAGCATGGTTTGCCCCTATGGTGGTAGTGAGTATGGAGGATAGAATTCACAGGTATATAGTGGGACTAGCTCCACACCTAGTGAACGAGCGTATGACAGTTGTTATGCAGTCATGTATGAACATAAGATTCAGGCATTTGCTTTGTTACTTGAGGAGAGGAAGCAAAAACAGAGAGCCGACAGGGATAGAGTGTTACACAAGAGGGGCAGATTGTCTTGTTCATTTAGAGAGACATCTGGAGCGAGTAGATAGCAGAGTGTTAGACAACCACCAGCTAGTATACCTCCATAGTCTCATGGCCTGAGATTTGATAGATCTCCTCAGTCTAGATCTAGTCACACATCACTGACTTCAAGATTAAAGTGTCGTGGTACTTCTATACCGGCCAGTCAGACATATCCCAGATGTTCGGATTGTGGTAGACGCCACTTGGGTCCATGTCAGTTAGGAGTTGATACTTGTTATATTTGTCGCGAGGCAGCTATTTCATGAAAGGTTGCCCGCCTAGGGGTGGCAGTTGTACAGCCTAGCCAGCTAGATCACCAGTTGCTTGCTCAGCATCAGCACGCCATCAGGGGCATGTTCTTCAGGATGGCACCTGTATAACAGAAAGAATTTAAGGAGCAATTGAAGGATTTGTTAGATAAAGGCCTCATCAGACCCAGCAATTCCCCGTGGGGAGCCTCGATACTATTTGTAAAAAAAGAAAGATGGCTCTCTACGCATGTGCATAGATTACAGACAGCTGAATAAAGTCATTATTAAGAATAAATACTCTCTGCCCAGGATTGATGTCTAGTTTGACAAGCTCCAGGGTGCCAAGTGCTTCTCGAAGATAGATTTGCGATCAGGCTACCATTAGGTTAGAGTCAGAGAATCTGATATACCTAAGACTGCATTCAGGATTAGGTATGGCCATTATGAGTTTTTAGTGATGTCATTTGGACTCACTAACGCCTCAATAGTATTTATGGATCTGATGAACAGCGTATTCAGGCCTTATCTAGATTTATTTGTGATTATATTTATTGATGATATTCTCATCTATTCAAAGTCTGAATCAGAGCATGCAGAGCACCTACGCACAATATTGGGTACTCATCGGGACCAACAATTATATGCTAAGTTCTCAAAGTGTAAATTCTAGATAGATTCAATGGCATTTCTTGGCCACATAGTTTCAGCAGAAAGAATTAAAATGGATGACCAGAAGATCTAGGCTGTGAAGAATTGGCCCATGCCTATGACGCCAACTGAAGTACGTAGTTTTCTGGGTTTGGCAGGTTATTACAGAAAGTTTATAGAGGGTTTTTCCTCCATTGCAGCTCCACTGAACAAATTGACAAAGAAATCAGCTAAATTTGAGTGGTCTGATTCTTGCGAGCACAGCTTCCAAGAACTAAAGAACAGGTTGATAACAGCTCCAGTACTTACACTTCCAGAGGGATCTGAGGGCTATGTCATTTACTGTGATGCTTCTCGAATTGGTCTTCGTTGTGTTTGATGCAGCATGGAAGAGTAATTGCTTATGCTTCTAGGCAGCTGAAAAAGCACGATCAGAACTACCTCATCCATGATCTTGAGCTTTCAGCAGTCATTTATGCATTGAAGATTTGGAGACATTATTTTTACGGTGTTCATGTTGATATTTATACGGATCACAAGAGCCTCCAGTACATATTTAAGCAAAAGGAGCTTAGCTAACCCTATGATAGAGGCGGTGGCTAGAGTTGCTGAAGGACTATGACATGGACATTCTTTATCATCCGGGTAAAGCGAACGTTGTTGCTGATTCCCTTAGTCGCAAGCCTATGGGTAGTCTATCTTATTTACAACCAGAGAAAATAAAGTTAGCTCATACACTCTACCAGTTGGCCAGCATGGATGTCAGACTAATAGATTCAGAGGACGCAAGAGTTACAGTTCAGAACGCAACCACTACTTGCCTAGTGACATAAGTAAAGCAGCGCCAGTATGAGGATCCAGTTCTAGTTTAATACAGACAAATAGCCAGAAGAAAACCAGAGTCACTATACAGGGTTATTAGCGATGGGGTTCTCATGTATAAAGATAGACTTTGTGCTCCTGATGTTGCAGATTTACGTGGACAGATTATGACTGAGGCACACTATTCCAGGTACACTGTTTATCCAGGTTCGACTAAGATGTATCATGACCTTAAGCAGATTTGCTGGTGGGACGGAATGAAGCGTGACATAGCAGAATTTGTGGCTCAATGTCCTAACTGCCAACAGGTTAAGGTCGAGCATCAAAAACCTAGTGGCTTGTTACAGAAAGTCGAGATTCCATCATAGAAATGGGAAGCAGTGAATATGGACTTCATTACAGGCTTTCCCCGTATGCGGAGCAGATATGACTCTATTTGGGTTATAGTTGACAGGCTTACTAAATGAGCTCATTTCTTTCCTGTTAGAACTACATATACAGCAGAGGATTATGCCAGACTTTATATCAGAGAGATAGTGCGCCTACATGGTATTCCAGTATTTATTATTTCAGACAGGGGCGCACCAGTTTACAGCTAATTTCTATAGATCGTTCCAGACAGGTTTAGGGACACAGGTGTATTTGAGTACAGTATTTCATCCATAGACAGACAGACAGGCTGAGCGGACCATTCAGACATCAGAAAATATGCTCAGAGCTTACGTGTTAGATTTTAGAGGCAGCTGGAATGGTCACCTACTGTTGATAGAGTTTGCATATAATAATAGCTATCATTCTAGCATACAGATGGTGCCATATGAAGCTTTGTATGGGCACAAATGCAGGTTTTCTATATGATGGTTCAAGGTTGGCGAGTCTCAATTGATAGGTCCAGACTTAATCCAACAAGTAATTGATAAAGTCAAGTTGATCAGGGAAATATTATTAGCAGCGCAGAGCAGACAGAAGCCCTATGCAGATAATCGACGTCGAGATTTAGAATTTCAGATTGGCGATTGGGTATTGCTGAAAGTATCACCTATGAAAGGCGTTATGAGATTTAGAAAAAAAAAGGAAGCTTAGCCCTAGATTTATTAGTCCATATCAGGTTATCACGCGAGTTGGGCGTGTAGCCTACGAGTTAGACCTTCCAGCAGACCTTCAGGAGGTACATCCAGTATTCCATGTTTCTATGCTCAGAAAATGTGTTGGAGATCCTTCTAGAGTTGTACCAGTAGATGACGTACAGATCACGGAGCAATTAACTTATGAAAAGGTGCCAGTTGCAATTTAAAGAGACAGATTCGTCGACTAAGGACGAAAGACATTCCTTTAGTTAAGATGCTATATTAAAGTAATAATATAGAAGAAATAACTTGGGAAGCTGAAAATGACATGAGAGCCAAATATACACATCTCTTCATTACTTCGAGTATGTAACAGATCGTTGCTTAATGCTTCTACATACTTCATTTAACATTCGAGGACGAATGTTCCTAACGGGGGAATATTGTTACACCCCGTACGTCTAAATTGACGTATATCATTATAATATCATGTTAAGAATGATTTAAGTGAGTTTAAAGTAATAATATGACCATATATGATGTTTATATGTTGAATATAAAGTTTGGGAAAAATCAGATTTAAGTTGCGGAAAAACCGACTAAGGAATTGCCTTGTAACGGAGCTTTTTCAGCAATTAATTTCATGTGTTATATGAAGTCTTTTGGGGACATATCATATACCATATTGAAGGTCTTGGAGTGTAGTTTCCAACACTTTTAACGGTTTGTTCATACAACTTATAGATAAAAAGATATGAGCGTCAGAAGTCAGGCCAGAAAAAGGGCCATAAGCGCAAAAGAGGACTGTAACTGAAATATTTCGAGTATAAAAGGAAAAAAATGTATTATCTTCGTCATTTCCAGAACATACACCATAGAAACAGTTCTCTCTTGAGTTGAAGCTAATTTTTATGATTTTGAAGAAACAACATCAACCTTAACTCGAAATTGAAGACAAATTGCGTCAAAACGCTCTACGCGATTAGGGTAACATTATGCTACCTTCAATTTCTTCTATAGTTTGAGTTTTAGAATTACTTCATGGCTAAGTAAAGTACCTAAATATTGTATTATAACTTGTTTAAGCTTTGGGAGGTGTGGAATTCAAAGGAAACGAAGTTTAGAAGCTAGAAACATCAAAGGTATGTAAGGCTAAACCTTTGTTTTGGTAAGGCATGTATCCTTTAGCTTTTGAAGCTTTTCTTAGTTCTAAACATGGTGTTTCTTTTTGGGTACTTGTATATCATCAAAGAAACCTTGTATATACTTAATTTGGTACTAAAATCCAAGGTGAAAGATGTCCAAATCAGCAAGATAATACGTTTCAAAATCTGAAAAATTGTTTAGATCTTTTGACAGTTGTTAGTATATTGATCATAACTCCCTGTACAAAATTGATATTTAGATTCTTTAAGAATCCCCAGAACTCTAAGACATATATCTAAAACTTTCATGAAGGCCATGAAGTCTATATCTTTGATCTACACTCTGAAAATTAGGTCGAAAGGCAGGATAGTGGTGCTGCCCAGATATTCTATCTGCGGATTTATTATGTCATCCAGTTGTCTCATCTTGTCATCCGTTTAACATGTTTATGTTATCAGCTTATCCGGGTATCCATTCCCGTGTATAGTATTGTACTGGTTCTGTTTTTGCGGATCATCCAGTTTCAGACGAAACTCTGCCGAAATTTTTATAAAAGTCCAAGAGTTAGACAAATTCTAAGTTTCAGGTTGTGTCTATAATTCCATCCAGAGTTTTCTTATCATTCCTTCGAGTCCATATATATTGTTGCCACACGTGTTATGCCTCATACATGCTTATGCTTATGTTGTGATCATGTTATGTGTGATTTGGAGTCCCCCATAGAGGCTGGACATTGGACACACAGTCCGGTCGCGTGTGATACTACCCGTCTGGGGGATACAGCCCCTCTGGTTCAGGCGGGAGTTGAAACACCTAGTGTGACCGGGTGTCATTCACACACTCTGACCAGAGAGACTAGATATTACTGGTTGGGGGGGATATAGCCCATAACACCCACCAGGTTTGTTATATACGCGTATATAGCCACAGTATGCACTGCATGATTATACATGAGGCTAGTTCTGGTTTTCAGTTACCTGATTTGGGGGGATACAGCCCATAACACCAGACAGGTACTAGTTCCGGTTTTCAGTTACCTGATTTGGGGGGATACAGCCCATAACGCCAGACAGGTACTAGTTCAGATGTTCAGTTACCTGATTTGGGGGGATATAGCCCATAACACCAGACAGGTACCAGTTCAGATAACAGTTCAGTTTTAGCTCGGTACCAGTTATCAGTTCTCAGTTATCGGCCACCAGTTCTTAGCGTCAGTATCAGTTGACAGTTATCAATTCTCAGTTATCGGCCACCAGTTCTTAGCGTCAGTATCAGTTGACAGTTATCAGTTCTCAGTTATCGGCCACCAGTTCTTAGCGTTAGTATCAGTTGACAGTTTTCAGTTCCAGTTTCTAGTAACCAGCTACCAGTCATATTACAGTTATTTATCAGTATAGTTCAGCTCAGTCTTCAGTTCCAGATTTAGCTAGACTTCAGTTTATATTCAGATCATGTTTAGTACGTTCTTCAGATTTCCAGCTATATTGCTATGCTCCAGCTCATATTTTCATAGTTATATTCCAGCCTTACAGTTTCGTTCAGCTATAATATATTATATGCTCATGCTTACATACTTGGTACATATCGTACTCACGCCCTTTTCTGGGGCGCTGCGTTTCATGCCGCGCAGGTGCAGATAGATCAATGCTTGGACCATGTTAGTAGGCCATCTATCAGCTACTGGAGTCACTCCGCTTACTCCCGGAGTTACCTATCTTTTGGTATGTGTACAGTCAACCAGCTTGGGTATGGCGGGGCCTTATCTCGTCCTTTTTATATTCAGTTCATCACTCTTAGAGGCCTGTAGATATGTCCCTGTGTGGTGCAGTCAGTATGTTATGTATGTCAGCTTATGTTAGCCTTGTCAGCTATTTGCATTGCATACTCCTTATCAGCTAGGTTTATGCTTATTCTGTTTATTAGTTATAATGGTTAGCATATTATCAGTAGGATTAGTGATGATCGACACTTAGTGTTGGTCATCCGTCGCGGCCCTAAGTTGGGTCGTGACATTAGTGACACATACACACTAGCAGGGGGTCTCAACTGATTATATTCGATTGATACTCTTCCCCTTTTCATTAATCAGGGCAGCAAAGAAGTGGTTAAAGGCTAAAAAGCCTGGGTCTATCACTACTTGGGATGCTTTAGCTAAGAAATTTTTGGCTAAATTCTATCCCTCTGCCAAAACAGCTAGAATAAGGAGTGAGATTATGTCTTTTAGACAAAGAGATGGAGAATCCTTGTATTCACTCTGGGAAAGATTCAAGTCATTGTTGAGAGATTGCCCACACCACAACCAGTCTAATGAGGTGTTGGCCCACATTTTTGTTGAAGGTTTGAATGCTCATACCAAGATCGTGGTGGATGCTGCTGCTTGAGGCCAAGTACTGGCCTTAAACTTTGACCAGATCTATGAATTACTAGACAAGTTTTCGCAGAGCAATCCTGATTGGCAAGGAGATGGTAGAGCTACCACGCAGAAATTTGCTGGGGTACTTCAGCTAGATGCAGTTTCAGAGCTGAGGGCGAAGATGGATGCTATTTCCAATCAAATTAGCAAGCTAGCTCTGCCGCAGACTCAGCAACAAGTAGCTCCAATGCAACAACTCCAGAGTTTTGTGAGGATTGTGGTCAAGATCATGCTACAGAGGTTTGCTCCTCTAATCCAGATTTAGCATATTACATAGGTAATCAAAATAGGCCGCAGGGTCAAAATCAGTTTGGTAATTCTTATTATCAAGGCAATATGAGAGCCCCAAATAATTACCAACCACTTCCAGCTCCACCACAGCAGGTTAGCAATTCAGTTGAAGATATGCTAAAGTAGATAATGGCAGGACAGCAAAGGATGATATGCAGCTCATGCACAGGTCATACACGATCTTGCCAATGCTCAAAAGAACCTGGAGCACCAATTGGGGCAGTTGGTGGGATCAATCAGTATTGTTAACAAAGGGCCTGAGCAATGTCTTGCAGTGACTTTAATTGAAGGTGGAGAGCTGATGGCCAAGTCTGAGGAGAAAGCCGAAATAGAAAGAGTTAAAAAAGTGGAGAAGGTAAAGAAGAAAGAAGAGAAAAAGGAGGCACATCTGCTACCTCCACCATTCCCGCAGAGACTTATACCATCGAAGGAATTGGCCCAGTATAAAAAATTTGTGAGTATGTTGAAAGAGCTTCAAGTTAACATTCCTTTGACTGATGTGTTTGAATTGATGCCATCCTTTGTGAAGTTCTTAAAAGAGATTTTAGTCAAGAAGAAAAAGCCTCAATAGATAGATACAGTTGAGTTAGTCGACAAGTGTAGCACAATCTAGAGCAAGCTACCTCCAAAACTGCAAGATCCTGGGAGGTTTACTGTTCCTTGCGCCATTAGAGGGCATAATATCACTGGTGCATTGTGTGATCTGGGTGCGAGCATAAATCTCATGCCTCTATCTGTTTGCAAAAGGTTAGGGCTAGGAGCAATCAAGCCCTCTTCGGTTACTCTTAAGATGGCGGATGGATCACTTACTCACCCTGATGGTAAGTTGGAGGATGTGTTGCTTAAAGTTGGTAAGTTTACATTCTCTGCTGATTTTGTAGTCCTAGATTATGAAAATGACCGATAAGCTCCAATCATTTTAGGGAGACCATTCTTAGTCACCTCGAAGGCAATTATTAACATGGATCTGGGAGAGATGACTGTTAGAGTGCATGGAGAAAAGGTTACTTTCAAGGTTTATAATGAGAAGGAGCACATAACTAAGGTTGAAGAGTGCTCTATGATTGAATGTGTCAAACAAGAACATGGAAGTAAACCAAATGACGTGTGTGAGCAGAATGTGGAACAAGATAGCAATGGCACATCATATGTGAAGTTGAAGAGTGGTTCTCTCAAAGAAAGGAAGAAAGTAAAGGTTCGTCGTAAGAAGAGAAGACATAAATACTGGAAGTGAGCTAAAAGTGTCGTCGTGCCACGACGTTAACTAAGGCGCTTCTCGGGAGGCAACCCGAGTTTGTACTTGTATTATTTTATTTATAGTGTCACGTAGTTTTTGTTTTTCTTTGGATTGCAGGTTCATGTAATGTCGAGTTTAAGTGTGGGGTGTCTCACCCTTGCCTAATATTGATGACCTGTTGGGGGAAGTCTGAGTACCTCATGCTATACGGAAGCTTGGAGGATGCTAGCGCCTACGGCTAGGTCTTCTGAGAAGTTTTCTTTACCCTTGCACTTTCTTAGTTTTAGCATTGAGGCCACTACTTGATTTAAGTGTGGGGTGGGGGAATTTCCCTTTATTTTTTAGGTTAAGGATTCATGTACCGTTAGGATTTTTCCTTTGTCACTTGACGTTATTTTTATTTGTTTCTTGCTTTAATATATGAAAAAAATTAGAAAACTAATGAAAAATTGCAAAAAGATTTTCTTTTTTTAGTCTTTATTAGTGGTACATGTCATCCACCCCCGTGGTTTTTCTTATGACCTCGGTTCTTTTCCACGGGGAGGCCTTTGAATCGGGTAGTTTTTTATTCTTATTAGGATTAGAGTAGTTAGTTATAGGTGGCCCTAGACGAAAGAAATAGGTAGAATGCTAGGTGCTTTTGATTTGTTTGATACCGGTGGACTTGAACTTATTGCATGTGCTATTTGTGGTGTCTTTTGAGTTTAAATTGTGATGCATGCCTAAAAAAAATGGAATGACCCCCTTGAGATGCTTGAGTCCACTCACTTGACTTTGTTGTGAACCTTTGTGCATTAGTGCTTAATTTTCCACAAGTTGCACTCTATTTGCTTGATTGAGAGTTGTGATGGAGCCATTTTGTGTGGACTGTATGCAATGTGTGTTGTGAGGCATATTCTATTGTGTTCCATGTTTGCATATTGGTGTCTAGAACTTGCCTCATGTGTGTGCAAAGCGAAATCCTAGGCTTGCTCTAGTCGGGAAATGATACAGGCCTTCTTGGATAAGCCTTTGACCTTGATTTGCCTACCCTTATATACACATTGGACTTGATTGTTGTGATCTATTTGACCTTTTGTTGGCACCCACACCGCAAGCCTACCCACTTGTTCTAAATTGCTTTCTATTGACTCTTTACTCCTTAAGCACTTTAATTGATAATTGTATATTATTGTGGAGTTTGTGGTTGAAATATTGGGAGGTTTTTTAGTGGAACCAATGAGGAGAATATTTGATAAATTGTGAAGTAGTTGAAGGAGCATTGGCAAGGGTTGGAAAGAATTAAAAAGAAAAAAAAACTGAAAAAAAATTGAAAAAAGAAAAAAAAGTAAAGAAATGAATATCCATCCCTCTAGTGTTGTGCTTAAAAGAAAAATTGCTACTTGTTGGAAAAGGTGTGTGTGAAATTTGTTAGGTGGTGAATTGGGTGGCTTTGATGAGATATGTGCTTAAATTGAATGTGATGTATTAAAGTGCTTAGGGAGGTAGTCACTATTATCCATATGTATCCTACCAGACCCTTAGCCAATATTACAACCTTTTAAAGTCCTAGTTAATCCCGATTGGAGTGAGCCTATATTAGTGGAGTCCTACACTACGGGCAAGCCTATGGTACATCATGTGTGAAATGTGAGCTTTACATGAGAATGAGTAAATTCTTTCTATGCTATTGTCCCTGTTTTATTCTTGATATTCATGGTTGTGTGTGATATTTGGGGGACACTCTCTTGCTTTATTTTTATGAGGGCACATGGTTTGCATGAGGTAGATGAAATCGTGGCTTCTTGGTTAAGTAGATAGGTGTGATTTTGTGGGAGCATGGTTGCAATGAGTCGAGTTTGTGCATTTGAGTTTTCTTAGGGTGGTTGTTCTCATATTTTGATGTTTGATAAATTGTGGCATGTTTGTTGGACCCATAGAAGTCTTGTATGCATTTGTTCAATGGTCGGTATCAACCATAGACATAGACAGACCTGTTCTACCTAGGTTGGGAAGTTATTTGTGATTGCTCGAGGGCGAGCAAAGGTCCAAGTGTGGGGTGGTGATGTTTGGCATTTTATGCCTATATTTCCTTAATATTCCCTCACGTTTGGATACTTTATTCGCACGTTTTCTAGTTGATGAATGTGATTTTGCAATGATTTTATGTCATATGATTGTAGGTTGTTATGAAGTGCAATTGAAGCTTTAAAGAGCATGATCGAGCAAGAAAAGATTGAATTTGGATTGAGGATTGGATCGAGCACACGAAAGCACGGAACGAAGCAAGCTGTGAACGACGAAAGCAGGAATTTTGCCTGGCGCGGTATGAGGTGCGGCGCACCCCTATAGCGCCCACTTTTCTGGCGCGTTTTTTAGCGCGGGGCATGGCCGTTGCGTGCAAGATTCGACGGTCTTTGACTTGTTGAGCGCGTTTTGAGGCGCGGGGCACCAGCTATAGCGCCCCTAGAGAGTTTTTGGAAGTCCTATTTCGTCTAGGCTTAGGCGTAACTAATTGCTAGGCTTTTGTAAACACTATAAATACTCTTTTACTTCATTTTTCAAGGGAGTTCAGACTTTGGAGCAATTGTTGAGCACCATACATCATTGAACAAGGTTTTAATTCCTATTCTTTAATCTATTAATTATTTAATCATTATTTCATCAAATTGTTGTCTTGTGATTATGAGTATGCGTGGCCAAATCCTTCGTTCTAGGGTTAGAGCATTTCATGAAGGTTGATGTTTGAAAATTGAATTCCATATATTGAATCCCATAACGGATTATTTATTCTTTCTTGATTTCACTTGTTTAATTATTAGGGCCCAATAATTAGGCATTATCTATGGTTTTTAGATTGAACTCGAAAGAGAGAATTTATGAACGCAATAAGAAAGAGTAGAGCTAAATTGTGAACCCGGGCATTGGGGAACCAATTTATGAGTAGGATAGACATATACTTGCTCGCCTAGCTTAACTAATCACAAAATTCGTTAATGCGTGCACGTGATTCAACCCATAGACATATAGAGATTGGAGTAGCCTGCATAGACCGTGAAGAATCGAAAGGTTTTCACGGGTACATTTAATCTGTTAGTTAGTAATCCGGGATTTGAGAAGTGGAATCAATTGAAAAACACAACTGGATTGGTCGTAGCTCTGACCCTGGACCGTTTCATTAATATTGTCTACAACCAAAGTTTGCACCATTGTTTGACTGAATTTCCACCATTTACATTACTGTTCTTTAGTTAATAAAACTCTCACTATTGGAAAAGATCCCTGAGTAGTTGTTAAGAAATTGTTTGTTAGGAGTCCAGTCTGAATAGTCCTCGTTGGAACGATACTCTACTTATCACTTTATTACTTGTCGACCACGTATACTTGCGTGTGCGTTGGGAGCAACACTTACTTCATTATTTTCCTCTTCTTTCTTCTTCTTTCTCCTCTCTCTTCTTTCAAGCTTATAGCCTAATAGCAGATTTTTTTCTTTTCTTTTTTCTTCTTCCTTTTCTGCTCACAGTGTTTTAAAATAAAAAATGACTTCAGAGGGTAGTGGCAGCAAAAAGAATAATAAATATCTATTATGACTATCTATTTTTAGTATTTAAATTGAAATGTTTGCTATTATGTTATTGCTATTGAGGTTTTAGTTATTTCTATATGCATTATAATAGTTTTTATTTTTTGGCATTAATTGGCACCTCACTTTAAAAAGGTGGGCGGCGAAGGAGAAATTGAGCCTTGTCGCCTTTTGCTGCCTTACGCCGTCCTAAACACTGATCAGCCCTACCCATAAACTATATATCTGCCCTACCTATCCAGATTTGTATACCATTATTTATGCAGTATACCATAAAGGTATACGCCCATAAGATATAACTAATGTATAAAGTAATAAATGGGTAGGTCGAGTAAATACTTTTAATTTTATGGGTAGTGTAATGTTTAATGGGTAGGACAAAAAATTACTTTGGGTTTCAAGGGCACATAGTGTAAAAAACCCCCCCTTAGAATAGTTCTCTCTTCGTTTCATTTTTTGTAGCAATATTTCCTTATTAGTTTGTTCTAAAAAGAATAACAGATTTCTAAATTCAACTTCAAAATTAATATTTTATCCTTAATGAAATAAATTAAAAATATACAAATATTTATGACTTATTTTAAACAACAAGTCTTAAAAGTTTTTCTTTCTTAAACTACGTGTCGATTCAAACTATGACACATAAAATAAAACAGATGGGGTACTTCAATTATGGGTGTCAAACGGGTATACGGATCCGGGGTCGGATTGTAAAATTATAACCCTGCAGGTTTCAGGTACAGGTCTGGGTACGGGTTTAAATTACGGGTTCTTAACGGGTCGGGGTTTTGGGTAGGAAAAAAAACCCGTGCGGGTTCGGGTCTTAGCGGTTACGGGTACGGGTACGGGTTCGGGTCTTAAAAAATCGGGTTCGAGTCCGGATTTTAATTTTTTTTAATAATATTATTTTAAATACTTAAAAAAAAAAGATGAATGATAGGAAAAACTGAAAGACTTACTTTATTTAAGATACTTGAACTATTAAAGTATTGAACATTAAACTTCTAAATTTGAAAAGTGCAACATCAAAACTAGATAATGAAAATTCAAATTACAGATTTAAATATGCCTATTTCTTTGTGTAATTTCTTCCATGTCATTTTTCTCATGCTCCGGTGTAGATGCCATTGATAGTGCTTGATCATTTAACAGAATTTCTTCAAGGTTATCATCTTGTTCTAGTGAGTCTTCAATTCCTTGGTTTCTTTGCTCCGATCTAATCCAGTCTCGTAAACAAACTAGAACATTCAAAACCTTATTACCCAAAAGAGTGACGGGTATCACCTATTTGAGGTATATATCGAAGTTAATAGTTGAAGTTCTATACCATATTTGAGTAATATATATTCAAATTGTTGATTTGTTATGGAATATCAAGTTTCTTTTTTCATTAAATAGCTAAACTTGTTTCTCTTGAACATATTTCACTAGTAACAATATGGACACAAAACGAATTAAACCATGAGTGGCAAACTTGTGTATACCTTTCTCTACACATACAAGTTTTAACACTCAGTTTATTTTAACGGATACGGATACGGGTATATCCAGTAATACCCCATAATTTTGACGGGTCTTAGCGGATACAGATATTCGTTAAGAAAAAAAAAAACTCGTTCAGATAGGGGTATTTTAGGGGGTTTACGGGTCCGGATGGGGTCGGGTTTTAATGAGTCCGGGTCCGAGTTTTGACGGGTAGACCCCTACCTGTTTGACACTCATAACTTCAATATCACTTAATATGCACCATAACAAGGTACAGGGAACAGGGTTAGTGCAGATATTGAGCCCGTCGCAAGATAATATTATTCGATGTGTCCAGGAAAGGTAGCCGACTTAGGTGAAAGTTTCTTGTTAGCTTCTTATGAATATGTTGACAACGACAACACAGTGTCCTATGAAGATTATTACATGCAAGTACGTAATTACATAAGTAATGCGTTCATGATTTTCCAAGTCTAAGATAACGTAACTCATATTAATCATATGTATATAGTTGATGGATTTGTACCTGAAACTGTTTACATTATTAGCTTGCTCAAAGCCTCAAACTCAACTTTATTCTCACTTTGAGAAAAAGCTTTTCTGGTACAGATCCATCAATATATATTATTAATGTGAGCCAATTTTATTCTCACTTTCAGGTTTCAAACATATTCATGCTGAGTTGACTTACTACGATGCTGAAATAAATAAAACCTGTGTCAAAGGAGTACTAAACAACGATGTTTCTACATACAAATAACTTATGAACTCATATAACATTTTTTATGGTTAGACGTTTTTATTATACAAGAAAGGTAATCAGTTAATATTTTGTGAAACATATCATATCAAATTTCCTCCAAATATAATTTGCACATCAGCATTTTTAGGTGAACTTTAATCACAATTTGGGAAAATGACTTTTAACGGTACTTTGCATAAGGGTGATATTTTTGTCTCAAATCAAAGAAAAGTGACTTTTTAGATTATTTGCATTAGTTCAGTGACCATTTTAGGAATAAACTTATAAATGTATAACCCAAAAAAAGTTTTTGATTTCATTAGCAATCTCAAAGAAATACTATCATCCCAAACTTTCTATTTTCTGAACTCGGATATCCCAAACTTAAAAAAGCGCAAAATTGACATGTATGGGAGCAAAGAGGGGACAACAAGAGGATTTTTATTTTTTTTAAAATAAAGTATATAGGGAAAATACTTACGTCTAAATTTGTCTCGATAAGTCAATAACCAACCTAAACTTTACTTTCGATCTTTTACCCCAAAATAGAAAAAAAGACTGATATTAGTTTCATCGGAAAAGGGTCATATTTGCCCCTCTAGTATTCGTTATAAGTTGGTACTATCCTCCGTTATACTATTCGATCATTTTTACCCCTACCGTTAACTTTTTAAGCAAATATACCCTCCCATCTAACGGAAGATGAGCCCCACATTCTAATTTGCCAGGTGGCGTAAATCAAAAGCCTCATCTTATTTTAAACTCCCAGTTAGTAACCAACTCTTTAACTCCACGAATCACGATCCATACCTAATGACCCAATTGAAAAAAAAAAAAAACCGCATCTTCTTCAATAACAAAATAAAATAGCCTTGATTGCAAGGAGACCTCGCCTGAAAACATAACTCCCGCCTTCTACAATAGAACCCTATCATTTTCAAAAAAATTCAAATCTTTTACGCAACAAATCACAAGTAAATTTGAAGTATGACACCAATAGTTTCAATATTTTACAAACCTACTTGGTTCTTTCAAAATTCTCAAGAAATTTCATGGTGATATGATTTACTTCCATACAAGCACCAACATTTTAATCACACAGCAGTAATTTTTCATTACTTAATGCATAATAAAAATAAGTATTAACATTAATTTCCTACTATCATGACTGAAATAATTAGAATGAAAAAATAAAGAATACGAAATGTATGCGGTTTATTGAACAGTGGCGATCAACCAAATGTAAGCTGAAAACTTATTTTTGTATTAAAGTTTGAATCTTGCTGATTAATTGATGAACAATTTTACAGCTCGGTTTTGAGTTTTATTTGACCATTTTGGTAGAGATCTGTTTGATATGAGTTTCTTGATCGTAAAAATATCATCTTTGTTTATTATCTGGCTAAACATGATCTATGTTGTTTGCTTAGTTCTTGTGCTAAGACCTTTTTTAAATTGTCATGCTTGGGCATGGCTTTTGGGAGTTTTTCTACCCGTGTAAATAATAATAGTACTGTAATAACTTGGGGAAAGGAGGGGTGGGTAAACTGCTAATCTATGTAAATGGGGTATGGAGTTCCGGTATGATTTAGCTAGAATAGGGTCATTGTTTCCACCTGGCAAATTAGAATGTGGGGCTCATCTTCAGTTAGATGGGAGGGTATATTTGTTTAAAAAGTTAACGGTAGGGGTAAAAATGATCGAATAGTATAACGGAGGATAGTACCAACTTATAACGAATATTAAAGGGGCAAATATGACCCTTTTCCGTAGTTTCATTTCAAAAAGGAGTAAAGATTAGATGTATAAGTGGTTTTTAGCTTTGAAGACAAGCTTAGGAGGATAAATCTGCAATTTTAAAGTAAAGTCATGCTCAAATGTGGTCCCAAATTCACACAACCAATTTGTACGAATTCAGGAAATCAAGCCCAAAAGTAAGTGGGGTTTTGTGGTGACAGATGTCAGCACTACAACTTTAATTTAAATAATCCCCTCTCTAATTGTAAATTAATTGTAATATTAGTACTATTAATTTCTTTATCCTTTTATACACTAATCCAAAAGGCTTTAGCTGATTAAAAATATATATAAATCAGGAGGCACATTCATCTGGCCAATTTTTCAGGGAGGCCACATGCCTGCTAGCCAGTGCTTTTTTTTTCCTAATAAAAGTTCTATTTCTCTCTCCGGGACCAGTTAATGTGTTAATGGACCAAAATTAGGTGAGTTTAGGTAATTAATTACTTTTAGAGAGGATTTCAAAATATTCCTCGATGTACCCTTCTTTGGAAATTTATGGCATTCAACTGTATCAATGCACAAATTGACCCCATGCATTATTCCACTCATCTATTTGGCCTGTAAAAACTCTGGAAAGACTACATCTTTTAGTTCTTTAACTCCTACATTTGCTTCTTTGTCAAATGGAATTGAAATTTTTTAGGAAAGAAGACTACTTCACGCTAAATTACTGTTAGTAGAGCCTTTTTCTTTCTTTTTTCTCATCGAAAGGAAATGGAAAAAGAATACGTTAATTATTATGTTATTGTTTTGCTGAGATAAGTTTCAAACTTTTAATGGTAATTAGAAGTGCAAGAAATGGTTAACGAGCATATAAAAGGGCAGCCCAATGCACAAAGTATCCGGCATTAACGTAGGGTCCAAGGAAGAACCCCACCCTAAGAGATGGGTAGGGCCCAAGAAAGAACCACACCCTAAGTAAAAATTTCGCCCAGCAGCCACTTTTAACACTGGTATTTAGTTTGAGGCCACTATTTTCTTTGGTCTTACACTAGAGGCCACTTTTGGGCCTTTACTAAATAAATGTTGACTTAAGTTCTGATAGTTGACTGAAGTTCAGTCCATACGGCCCCTGGACTGAAGTTTCATCTCTTAAGGACTGAACTTTCAGTCCATATGGCCATGGACTGAACTTCAGTCCATAGTATGGCTATGGACTGAACTTCAGTCCATGGCCATGGACTGAAGTTCTATCTTAAGGACTGGACTGAACTTCAGTCCATATGGCCGTGGATTGAAGTTCAATCTTTAAGGACTGAACTTCAATCCGGCCTCTGGACTGAAGTTCTATCTCTTTAAGCAAAAGTGGCCACAAACTAAATGTTTTGGTATTAGTGGCCTGTGCCCAAAGACCAGTGGCAAAAGTGGCCTTTCGTGCACTTAGCCCACACCCTAAAGTATCCGGCATTAACGTAGGGTCCAAGGAAGAACCCCACCCTAAGAGATGGGTAGGGCCCAAGAAAGAACCACACCCTAAGAGGTGTGATGTACACAACCTAACCTAATGCAGGCATCAACGGCTGTTTCCAAGGCTTGAACCCATGACCTATAGGTCTCACGAAGACAACTTTACCGGTTGTTCCAAGGCTCCCCTTCAAATAAATAGCAAATAATGCAAATAATAATATAGAAGTGTGAATTTTAATATAAAATCCACTCTGAAAGTAAATAATACTAATGCAATTGCATTTGTGTTTACCAGTATAGTTTACAAATTAATAGAAGTCAATGTAACCCGGAATTAGCTTCTACATCCCCTGAAAATTGACGCAGACCTATATAAATGAAAATTAAAGTTACAAACAAACAAGAATTTTAAAAAAAAAAAAAATAGTACATCTATTGGCCAAAGGGCTTTACCATTCAATGGCATATCATCACCCAAGTTATGTTTTTAAGAATAAATTTACTGATCTAAGCAGCAAAATTTCTGAGATATATGATGTTCAGAACACTGGTAGAAGGCCATAAAAGATTTTCCACCATTCATGGCGGTGCCTATACCCATCAAACTTAGTCTACTTAACAATACCGGTGACCAGCTATGGGCAAGTTAGTTACAATACACAAGGTGAGAAAAGGGCAATCAACAATGGATATCTTCTTAAACAGGCGATGAAATCAGCCTTGCTGATCTTCCCATCGTGATCTGTGTCAAATAAAGTGAAGAGTCCATGGATCTGCAATGGTGAAAAATAAAAGAAGCTTATATAAGATGTATAGCAATAAGAAAAACTGTTAAATCTTTACAATCCTTGCACCTAATTTCTAGAGAAATTAGCTTAGCATTTAAGCAGTGTAATCCACCCAGCCATTTGCTAATTAAACCGGGTATACAGGAAAGATAGCAACAATTAAGTCTCCACTTCATTTATGCACGGCGTAGTGCTGCTAACTTAAGAGAGTTCTTATAGGTTAAACAAATCCCTCAGTTTAACAAAGAATTAAGACCTATTGGAGTTGCGACATTTCTAACAGGTAAAACAAAACCCTCTGTTTCACAGAGCAATAACACCTAAGCGAGTTGTAAAACAAACTGATCAAGCTTGTACGAAAATATCGTACATTTACATATTTAATCCAAACATTGTAATAGTGGCCTTAGAGTTTTCCAAGACTAGCTAAAAAACAACTCACCTCATTGTTACTCAATCCAGGGATCGCAAGCATAAGAGAATACCCAAACTGCAAAAGCACATGGAAAGCATAGGGACAATTCATATCTGTAGTAAGCAATTAACAAGAACTATCAAACAAGACAAATGAAAGCAGTAATACCTCTTGCTCCATAATGTAGTTCTTCTCATCACTATCACATGCAGTAAATGCTGATTCACAGGCTTGATGAAATAATGGCTGCTTCAAGACATGAGCTGACCCAACCAAAAACTGAAGGCAACATACAGATCAAGAATGAATTCTACGTCTATAGCTCCATCCATAACACAAAATCAGCCCCCAACCCCCTACAACCCCCTTTTCATGAGAAAGTGAATAAACAAATTTCATCAAATATACAATGGGATCCGAGGCACGGCATACACCAAACTGTACCAATTGGTCAAATATTGGTCATAGGACTTAACTAAAAGTTCCTTTTCAGTTTTCTTTTTATAAGAAGTCCTCAACTTGCAGTGCAACATAAGATTCAAACTTAAAGGAATTTCATTATCACCAACAGAGAAGCTGTTACTACCTCTTTTAAGGTAAAGCCTTCCACAAGACATCTAGTCCTATTTTATCATACTATTTTAATCATATAAGATCAAATCATAATGTCATTTGACTTATCTAATTAGTCATATAAACTTCAGTGATCTCCCCGTCCACTGTCGGCTTTTCAAAATGATGATGGATACAACTACACCTCAATCCCAAACAAATTGGGATTAGCTATAAGAATTATCATTTATCATGTTTCCATTTAAGCTCATTCATGTCATCATGATACCAAATTGAAACAATGCCTAAAAACAGGATAGATATATGCTAATAATATTGAAAAGGTCCCTATTATTGCCAACCAGTAATAGATATCACCTATATGGATCTTTTTCTTCCATTATGCCCTATATTTAGCTAAGTTTGTCTCTATTCCAAGGAAAAAAAATGATGATGCAAAGTAAAATTATTTCAAGTATAGTCTTGAATATCTCAGAGATCATATTTTCTGTGGGTGTCTACAAGACGGGGCCAACATTACAATATACGTCTATTCGGACACTTCCGTGAACCTTCCACCACCCAACCCCAGCAAATGAAAACTCAAAAACCAACATAAACAATGGGATAGAAAGATAATTCAATTATTTTGCAATATATAAATCCCAACATCTTCAAGAAAAAAAATGTAGAACAGATTATATAGGATGCGGCATCAGAATCTAGTTCTAAAACTAGTATGCAGATAACAGCTAGATTTCAGGAGAAATTGGTGGAGGAAGAGCACCTGCTTGAATGTTATTTTACCGATCTTTTGCACGTCGATGAAGCCAAAAATCTGCAATACAACAAAGAATAGCTCAGGTAGACGAGGTAAGTTGTTATACTTTTTACAAGTATCTTTTATATATATATATATATATATATATATATATATATAAATGAGTATCTTTTATTTATAAAAAAAAATACACTTCTTTAAAGCGAATTAACATCACAATAAAGTTGACCTCAATGACATCTATTAAACTTCCTATCATCTGACAGTAACAGGTATGATTTTCAGAAACAATAATCTTCACTCTGAGAAATCATTTGGTAGAAAGCTGGATACCCTGAGTATCCTAGTATATAGGACTGTAACAAAGTGATCATTCATAGACTTGCAATCTAATTCTCATGTTTTGGTATGTCAAATTGATCATGATATGTGAACCAACTCATCAAAAAGTTTAAGCTATCATTAAGGGCACACTTCTATTTACTTAATTCTGTCTGCACTACGGCCCATCACATGACGACATGATTCTTTTTCGCGAACCAAGTATGTGGACATTATTCGTAATAAGGATGGGAATGAAACTCGAGCACAAGACTTCTATCTCCTCTGATATATTAAAGTATGAGGGCAGAATCATGGAAAGTTTAAATCGTTAGAGAGGATAAAATTTTAACTACTTAATTATGTCTTGAATAATGGCATCTCATTATTAAACAATTGATATCTCAGATTAAACTATTAACTCCACAACACCCTCGAGACAAATTTCAATGTTTCAGCGACAAATTACAAGAAATTTTTTCAACCATAGATTTCCCAACTCCAAGTAAGACCATCTATAAACACCAAATTTTACCCATCAAATTGACTGAGCAAAAGTACAAAAAGATGGGTAAAAGTTCCGAACTATGACAATCAGAACAAATATATTTGTTTACCTCTTCAGAAACAGTACAGCGTTTCAGTCTTAGAACCTTGAGGAAGTCATGAATCTCAACCTGTCCCCTGCAGATACAATGGATATTACAGCAAGTACAGTTTAAAATTATCGAAGTTGGATCAAAGAAAAACTACAAATCCCAAAACCTAGCCAAGGGAGGAGAAAGAACGTGATACATCATAAAACTATGAAAACCATAAATTTAAATTTCTCTTAATAAACAAATGAAACCACAAAAAGACCGATGAAGTAATGACGTCCCAATGAAACAGTAGTACAAAGAGAATGGTAGAAACCAACACAATGTGAAGAGATAGTGAGAATTGGAATAGCATTTAAACATTGCAATCTAACAAGAGAAAACCATATGAAATTGAGCAAAAAGATGTGAACATAATCTGACTTAATTCAGTTCACAAACAAACAAAAATTTACAGCCTCCAAAGAGCTCAATTGAATCCCTAAAAGCAAGAAAATTGGCAAACCTGGAGTCTGGGTTCATTGAAAGGAAAACATCCAGAAAATCTACAGCCTCCAAAGAGCTTAAATGAAACGCCTGAAACACGAAAAATGAAAACGATCAAATATCCTTTCAGTTGTCATGTGCAGTCCACATTTTCGGAAAAAACCAGAACAAGAATATCACCGGAAAGGCACAAAAATCTGCATCTTAAATTTGCAACTTATACCGAAAAGCCCAAAAAGAAAGAGCATTTTTTTATGGAAAAAAAATAAAAAGAAAAAAGAAAGACGGTTATAGTTAAGCTTGAGGATATTTCCTTCCACTGTCAAAACATCCACAGTTTCTCTCCTTGCAAACTGACCATCAGAGTACATATTTACACTAAATTTTATTGTACTTGCAAGCTATGGTTGTACGAGGTCAATAAAGCCTAACCTTTTTTTTGGGAAATGGTAATTGTATGAATGCCTAACCAAAAATTACTTGAATCAAAATTTCTCATCAATTACTACACGTAAGATTAGCTTGACAAAACCATAAGTCTCTGATGCTATGATGCTCACTGTTTCGTAACTTTATTCTATGATGCTCACTGTTTCGTAACTTTATTCACACGACAAGTCAACTCCATATTTCCAAAGATCTTTCTTCGTCACTCAGATCCCTTGTTCTACCCTCTCCCAACATCAATCTGTATCAATATTATATACTATCCTCGAGGAATAAAGAAATGTCAATACAATTATATGTCCTACGTAAGAAACCAATGAACTTAATAAACCTTACTTTATAAAAAAAATAAGGAAAAGAAGACAATGAACACCTAATGGGCAGCAAAAAGGGGAAAATCTCAGTATACAACAGAGTAGAGCTATAAAGTAGTATTATTCTCCATAAAAGTCTACCTATATTAAGCGGAATCTTCTCTGTACTCTAAAAGTAAATAAAAAAAACAAATTCAAACAGTGGCGTAATCTCCATTTGATCTGCAGAATGCTCAAGTTCTTATAGTGTCCGAAGCAACTACATCAAAGTACCAACTCATGTCTACTCTAAGCTTACAGGTAAAATTAGAAGTTACACTTAAGAATTAAATTAAACCATATATAAGAGCCAATGAGGCGAAATGTTTTGCATTTTGAAAAATGACAGCATATATACTTGTCCTTGTGAAATTGTCTCAAAAGAAGGTGAATTTGCTTTTCTAGTGGGAAGAACTAATGTCAACTCACCGCTTCAAGCCCTGCCATCTCAACCAAATAGAGCGAGGGATCCTGGAAACCAAAAAATAGAGATTAGCCGAGAGTAATACATTCAACTGAAGTCCCTTGTACAAGCAAACTACAAACTGAATTTGATTAAAGGGGGGAAGTATTCATCATTTCCTCAGCAAGATTCACTAACTAAAACAAAGAAACAACTCCAAAGGATTGCACTATGCTGAAGGATTCAACATTGAACACCAGCATGAGAAAGAAGTGGTATTTTTAATGATACTGAACTTAAACTCTTTCTCCACCGTCAAGTATGAACATTCCATGTTAAAATTGCTATTAAGTCGTCCACATCTCCAAATGCAGGAATATTAGCACGCTTCTAAGACACAACTCCAATAGTGCTGATAGTCACCCAGCAAACAAAACTGGTATTACAATATCAAGAGGGCACACTTGGAGTTAAATGTACAGCACCTTTTTATCTGCTCCATATCAAGTCCCAAGTGCTGTTAATTTACCTCCAAGTGGAGTAGTATAAGTGCATTAGTATCTATTTGCTGACTGTGTAATAGCATATTGAGGTTCTTATATTAGTCTCAAATAAGCTGTGCGCGCTCTTTAGGAAGAAAAGCTTTCAAAAATATTGCTCAGAAGTTGTCAGACACCAACATGAGTTGTTCTAAAGATTCACCCCAGATGAAGAAAAGAGAGTTAGTACATCAATATAAGCAATTTTTAAATGTCATTTAGTTAGCAGACTTGAAAAGAACTGTATACCTGATTGGCCTCCAACGCCTTAGCAAGCAGTAGTACATCACCATAAGAATGAGATGTTTGGACAACGTTAAGGGCAGTTGCAATAGCTTCGCCAGTCTGTATAGATATATTAATTTAAGGATCATGCTTTTCTTGAATAGAAGGTAAAAGGGATAATAGCTGACTAGACAAGCTCACAAATTTAATGACAGCTAATTACACACTTAATCCACAAAATCGACATTTAACTGCATATGCACAACAATATGTCACATATATTTGTGCACATATCAAGTCAAAACAAGAGTTTCAAATACAACATAACTTATTCATCACTCAAATCTGAACCACATGGGGAAAGTTCAGATGACTCTGCCCTTGTCACTGTAAAAGAAGTCACCCAGCTTCAACAAGCAATAACTCTGATTCGAGTCCCTTTACAATGACCTCATGATGCAGCTATGCCAACAAAAAGAAACCACTCAAAAAGTACACCAAACGAGAGAGACCATAAATGAGACAATAAACGGACATCAACTTTATGGAGCAGACGAACAAGTTAATCAGGTGAAGGGCTCCAAAACAGATAACAAGTGTCATGTTAATGAATAATCACGGACACCTACTATCCTACATGGGCTTGTCTACAGGCATGTATACCTATCCGGGTAAGGGTATGTGCAGTTTTTTGCAAACTCCAGAGTATTTGAAGAATCCAGAACGAAATACTCATGCCCATTTCAGACCCTAACCCCAGGAAAGATCCCGTTGCATTCTCTTTTTTTTTTTCCCTCAACAGTGTGGAAGGAAAGAATCACAAGACTACTCATAAGGATGATTGGACAACTTGTGGGCTACCTGTAGTCGAGCCTCACTTATGGTTGACATATTTTGGCACCATCTTGGTGTAGAATTTATTGCCTTAAAAGGGTGCTGAGTGCTGACAGATCCATGTAAAAAAACCATAAATATATGTCTGACCATTAAATGGGCAGTGATTTACCTGGTAGGAATTCTATAATGGGAAGAACAAGCATGTGAATTAAAAGAAGCTGTAAAAAACATGCATTCTGCATATATATTTTATTCAAGAAGTTCCATTATGCAACAACTCACACAATACACGAACAACAAAAGCTTGTCCACCAAGAAGAAGAATAAATTCTGCTACTGGACTAGACTCACCCTTTGAGCAAAACGTACAGCATTTTCTTTCTGATTCTCGTGAGGCGATACAACAGGAAGGTACTCAATCTGCACATCATTAAACAAAGTGAGTTGTTTCAGCAGTAATATCCACGCCAGTAACAGGAAAGGCTAAGAATATCAAAGGATAATAAATAACTATGTCACTACATCCATTTCCCAGCTCAATATTGACCACTATACAGAGGAAGCAAAGGTGTTTACAACTAAATTATGAAATTATACCATAGAGAACAAGAGAATACAACATGAATTGATCTCTGTGGTTGCCAAAAAGTACTAAGCATATGAAGTCACAAAGGTGAATGAACCAAAACTACAAAAAGTGTGAGGGTTTTATGGAATTCCAAAAGTTGTAGAAGCTAAGACTTTCAGAGTTCGCCAGTAGGACATATTTCCAGAAAACATGTAGTACGTTTAAATGAGGCAAAGTATGACACAAGCACACTAGTGAAAGCACTCAATCACATGTTCGACAGTAATATATTCACAACAAATGAATCAGTACAAATTGGCCCACAACATCTAAGACAAACAAGAAAATGTAAAATATTTAAAGCTAATGATGAACCAGAGCATATAGGCCTACAACTTTACAAGAAAAAGACAGCAGCAGGTTTCACCATTAAACATACTGAATATGAGCCGGTCTACCAGACAGGGATTTGTATATAGATAAACATACATCTTAAATAAGCTAAAAATCTCAGTCTACCAAATTCCAGCAACATTCAACAGATTTATTTACAAGTTTCAATCAACCAGAACAATAGCCACGGTTCCATGAACAGCTAAATATTGGCAATCATATACCACCATCATACTGATAATCAGAAATCTGCTTAGACTGTGCCCAGTAGGTGCATATGAATGTAAAAAATATAGCATTTCAGTAGCGAAAGGAGCAGAAATCTGGACATATGACTCAAAGCAGAGAAGTGTATAATAGATTTGAGTTCAGATCTGTGTCAGATATATAAGTGTAATAGATTTCTGATCAATTCTATTATAGTATATTCTTTTTTCTATGAGTCATATATTCCAAGCTTTGCTCCTTTCCCATCTGAAAGTCTTTGCTTTTTAGATTTGAAACTTAAAGCCAGAGGAACAATTACACATTGAAGAGTGCATACAAGTCCATGAACAGTTCTTCACTTCTTCTCATACTGCAAGTTGTACGTACCTCCATAAAATTGTGGAACTGTGTAAACATTCTAAACATCAGCATTCCTAGGGAAACATTCCCCCTGCACAACAATGAAACCCAACATGAGGACGATAACAAATGAAACAAACACATCAGCCCAAAGAACTTGTTATGAAGGTAGACTGTACCATGATTGGTCAAAGTGTACATGGGGATACCGCACAACAACGGGCTGGATAGGATAGCCTGGAATAAATGCACCGAGTTGAAAGGAAATAATAGCTCTTCCATTGGTTGTAGTCCCTTCAGGAAATAAAAGCACTCGCGGAAATCGATTGCAAGAGGCCTTTCTCTGTTTTCAGATCCTTGAAAGCATATTTCTGTATCAAATAGCTATATATAGCTAAAACACTTTATCTTCATATTTATACATTCAGGACAAATTTACTTACGAATTGTGGACTGAGCTGTTAGTAAATTCTAATTTTCGTATGCACTAGCGAAGTACAAAGTAAAACTTTGTATACATTACCCCATATTCATACGGCACCAACCTTCCCCATGAGGGTGATGAAATAGATAGTTGCCAAAGGGTAAAATACTTCTTCAGGCCAGTTTATTGAACTGGATGAGAGAGTACATGGACGTCATAAAATTATGGAGATATAAATCTACTAACATTTCTTTTCTCTTTTTGACACCTTCTCCAGTAAAAGAAGTCAACACCATGATGTATTGGGTCAATTATCAACATACTAGTTGAAAGTTAAAAGGATTTTGAAATAGCAAAATGCTTGTCGATGAAAAGGATCAAGAGTATCATATGGACCAGACATTTTCAATAGCTAATCTTCCAAAATCCTACACTTGTGCAAGCTGTGGTGGGATACTACATTTCCCGTGCTCCAGGGCGAACCTCAAAAACACATATTTAAACATTTATACAACTACAAACAAGTGACATGGGTTGTATTACGCGTAAGAATTAAACTGTACAAAATGAAATGCTCTAACATACTATAGCCCAAAAAAATCTTATCATCGGATAATATTGACAGAGAAAACAAGAGCCCAAAGACAGATAATTTTTACCTTTATTTCATTAACAGCATACTTCCTTGAAGTGGGAGAGAATCTATTAACATATATCACCTGAAAAATGGAATGGCAGAAGGGATAAGCAAGTTTGATTTTTTTTCTGACAGATATATATATAGGCATGCTGAGGCAGAATAACCTAGATACCAGAACTGGAAGAGAGAATCAAATTAGAAAGTCTACCCAGAAGGCTAGAAAGAACAGAACATAAAATATACGTATAGGTACTAGCAACAATAGGCTAATATGTAGAAAATAATTGGAGATTGTATTATTGCGGCCATTACCTGCATAGCTCTTATAATGGTTCCGACGAAAGGCATGGAATCATGGGATTCAGAAGCAACAATGGTGGGAAATAATTCATAGAAAAAGAAAATAGGATCTATGTATGATACATGATTAGATACAACAACAGGAGCTATCTCCCTCGGTGCAGGCTTTCCTTTTCGTCTTATCCATTGATACCTGGAACAGTAAAAAAAGGGATTTTTCGTCAGATAGAATGGTTGGCAAACGGACTTCGTTAAACAAGTCCCTTCAACTCTGACGGCACATACTAATAGGACTACTACATGACATCTTTCTAACATGCAACTACCAGCTTCGATTGGACAGCACAAAGTGCCTGAATTATCAATTATGTAACATATTACTTTCCACATCAAAATCACAATCAATGCTTCATACCCCTCTTATGTACAAGCATGAGAACTTTAACCTCGTAAATCAGTGTCCATAAAATGTTGCTACAAGAAACAAAAGGAAAAAAAAAAAGAATAATAGAAGAAGGAGAGAGTGCTTATAAGATTTGTAAGCGTATGTTTGTTTTTTTTTGGATGACCGGGAAATCCATCTATAGCAAACCCTTTGGTCAGCCTTTGGAACTTGGGAATAATTGCCTGCCCCTCTACTAATTATGGCACCTTGACTAATGTAAACATGTCACTAAATTCCCAAAGGGCTCCAGCACCCACGAGTTTTTCATCCATGTTGTCACCCCCTCCACCTCTTCATGGAGAAAAGTATAAGAATGAAAGACTAGAACAAAAATCTCAAGCTCATGGTGATTGTTGTTTATTTAATCACTCTCCTACAAGGAAAATTAGTTTCCACTTCACCTTAGAAAAACAGTCAGCTCGACAAGCAATCAAGTCTGTGAAAGTACGCCCATACACCATCATAAAAACAAATAGATTAAATTGGTCTTTCACCTTTTCACATATATCCTGCTAAAGAAGCAATCTTTCTCAACACATACACCACAAATCCTAGTCCTTAAATCGACAATTAACACACATCTCAATTTATCACGGAAATTAAAAATAAAGAGAAAAAAAACCTAAATATCCATCCACTCAAGCGCCTAAACAACAAAAATAGCTGGCAGATGTATAACATACATATAATCCATGCATAATATGTGTATACTTGTGTATAACAAGCGCATAATATATGTATAATTCACGTATAATATGCAGTGTATAACCAGTGTATAACATATGGACAATCCATGTATAATATGCGTATAGTAGTGTATAATCAGTGTATAACATATGGATAATCCATGCATAATATGTGTATAATGGTGTATAAACCTGTGTATAATCTACGTATAGTACGTGTATAACCAGTGTATAATCTCTGTATACCGACTAAGAAATGTGAACAGTGAATTCGACAGGCAACTTTAACGAGCTAGAAGGAATAAATACCCGAAAGAGAAAAGGATAGTTCTTGCACTAAACCGGGTAATACACATCAACCTAGACCTCCATTTAGGCATAGGGTTAGTTTTATCTTTCCATCCAGCCAAAGCAATTTTAGTAGCCACATAACCGATCATCAACGAAACCCCAAAAAGCACCAATCTTGCTAACGCAATAGGCAAACACACGACAATCTTTAACCATTCATAGACCCCTGTAATTCTAGGTGTATTATTTCTAAACGGGTCAACTGTAGTGGATCCGGGCAATTCGACCCGTTTTTTCGCTCCAATAAACGCATATGGGTTATTATCAACTTCTGAATTATGAGTAATACCCAATTGATCATCGAGCTCGTCAACGGTGAGGATCACGTGAGGTTCAGGCGCGTGATCGTGGCCGTTGGATTGTAAAAGAGGAGCGGTTAGTGTGGGGCCCGACATTGCTCCGGGAAAAGATTGCCGGTGGCCGGAGTTGGAAAGTGGAGAGAAAAAAGAGGGAAAATGGAAAGTGAAGAGAGGGAAAATGAAAAGTCTGTCGGACAAAAGGAGGAGGAGATGTGTGGCTATTATAAAAAATAAAAAAAAAAAAAATTGTAAATTCTTGTGACATAATATAAAATTTTGGCGACAAAAGTGGACAGATGGGTAATTTTGTTTGTTTGAATGATGAGTTGGGATTGGTGGGACGTGAATAGTGAGAGCTACGAGTTGTTTTTTTAAAAAAATTTTATATTGTTTTAATTTTTTAATTAATTTAATGTGTATCAGCAACAATTTATGGAGTAGTGGTATATTATCTTTTACTAATATCTTCTGAAGTCATCTTACTTTTTCTTTATTTATTGCTGCGATTAATTTGATTTTTTATGTTCATATAAGAGGAACACGTGTTCTGATGTTAGAGTGATGTTTCAAGGGTCAAATATATTTATTTCTATATAGCATCATTATATGGGGAAAAAAAATTACAATTTTCAAAATGAACTTAAGAAAAAATCATACACTGTGTAAAGATATGTAGTAGTTTATATTATGACAGAATACTTATATTCCAAGGGGGAAAAAAGACTAAACTTTCTCTCTCTACTAGTTCTCGACACACGTTTCGCTAACGTGCGCCGAATGTAACATGGCCGATTAGAAGAGAAAGGAAGGCCCAAAAAGATATCGGTAACCACCATCGGAAGCTCCGTGAGTGCTGCTATCCGAGTTCACACTCCAGCAATAACGAAGACCCGAGATATGCTCACTCCGAGCTAATTCAATTTAGGCAAGTCTACTTCTAATACTGGAAAAGCTACAAAGGGCATAGATACACAAGGAATAGAGATACTTCAACAAGCTAAGATTCATCATAGAGAAGATGGGAAAAGTATGGCTCAGAATGAAACTCACGGATCTGGACTAAAACAAAGTGTACAGGAAACCCCACAGCTGAGGAGATGCAGAAAGAAGCTCAACATGATTACATGAAACATCGTGGGCTAGGCTTTTCAAATCAAATAAAAAAAAAAAAAAAAACAGAGCAGCGGAAAATGATATGCCCCTATCTTATATTCCCCCTAAAATTCAAGAAGGCAATATGTGTGTGTGAAATTAGAAACGGCGGCAGTAGAGACTGGAGATGGAACTAGAAAAATGGAGTTGGGCCGTAATTGCTCATATGATAGATGATACTCCATGTTATAATGCCATGAAACGATATATTTCACTCAATTGGAGTCTGGAGACATGTGACTGAACCTGATCTTTATCTGCATCAAGAAGACTTTTATGTCATTAAGTTTTAAAACTCTCAAGAATTGATTGAAGTATTTTATATTGGTCCTTACAGCATTAATAATCGGCCTATTATCCTAAAGCCTTATACTCGGGATTTTAACTTCACCAAATAATTCTTAATTGAAATTTCTTTGTGGGTTAGATTCCCCAACTTACCAATAGCTTACTGGAGTTATGATTCATTAAGCAAATTGGCTAGTGTTGTAGGCATTCCTTGTATGTTGGTGAGTGTACAACCTAGGGAAGTGCACTGTATGGATTAAACCGAAAAATCAAACCGAACCGAATTATTTTTTTAGTTTGGTTTGGTTTTTCATTAATTGGTTTTGTTTGGTTTGGATTGAAGATTTTAAAGTTTTATTTTTTTGGTTTGGTTTCGGATTTCAATAAATAGAAACCAAAAAAATCAAATTATATATATTAAATATATACTTTTACTCTTATTTCTTAACATATACCTGTTTAAGTGTGTTAGAATTTGAATATTGTAATATTTTTTATCTTCAATACTTCATTCATAATTACACCTCTTTGTATAATAGTATAAAACTTGTGAAGCGTTTGTCTAAGGTTTCAATATACTATGTATGATACCTTAATCAACATATATTTCTTGAATTGTAGGTTCTCTTTACAACTAGGATTATGATTTAGACTTCAGATTCTATATTTTTATGCTTGAACATGTATTGATATATTTTCAAGTATAATGTTTTAAAGTTTTATCTTATGTGACATAGCCTAAAAAATCGAAAAACCAAACCGAAAAAAACCAAATCAAATCAAATTTATTTTGGTTCGGATTGGATTGTAACTTTTTAAAATCAAAAATCAAAAAACCGAAATCGAATAGATAAAACCGAATCGAAAAACCGAATGAACATCCCTAGTACAACCAACTAATTCAGAATCTCCTTTGCTAGAATGCTCATTGAAGTAAACATCACCAAGCCTTTGCCCTCATAAATTATGGTGAGGGATCTTCCGGGAAAGGAGTTACAACAGGCTATACTTTATGATTGGAATGCTAAGTATTGTGATCAATGCCTTCAAATATGTCATACTTGTCCCTCCAAAAGTAGAGTGAATCCAGACAATAAGGGTCAACACAAAAGATAACAGATAAGGCCTATGCCTATTCAGGAATGGAAGAGTAAAATTCTTCTATGACAAATAGTGTGCCACCACAAAAGGATCTCAACATTGCACAAACTAATAAGGAGAAACCTACTACTCCACTACCAAATCCTACTCAGAATGCCCAACTGCAGCAACCAGCAATGAAGTATTCTTAAGCTCTCACATAAGGTAGCAAAAGAGACACCTCAGAGCAATTCCCCCTCTCTCCCTAACAGATCAGACAAAGGGAAAGCTAAAGTTATTCCCAAATTGAGCAGCCAAGATAGACTATGCAAGAATTTTCCCTGCCTGTGAAAAAAGGTTTTGATCTCACTTGACTCCAATGGGGGGTGATAGAATATGTAGTAGTGAATGGATGTTGCAGTATAGTCATGTAATACTGGAATATAGCGATCCGTTGATCTCTAATCATACTCCAATGATGTTTCAAATTCAAACTCACTAGAGCTCTATTAAAAGTCCTTTTAGTTTTTTCAATGTCAAGCATCTCATCCACAGTTTATGAACATAGTGAGAGCATGTTGGACTCATAGAAGAGGCACTAACAAAATGCAAGATGCCTGGAAGAACTTAAAAGCAATTGAGCCAGTTTTGAAGCTCCTGAAGAATGAGAAGTTTAAAGGCATAATAGAGAAAATTACTCACGCAAGGAACTCCATAATCACCATTGGTCAACAATTGCAAAGTTCATACTCTAACACCCTGGCTGATATAAAGAAGACACTTCGATAAAATTGGAAAAATGGTCCATGATAGAAGAGATTGCTATTCAACAGAAGGCTAGGGCACACTGGATAAGGCTGGGGGATGCAAATAACAAATATTTCGCAAATAACAAATATTTCACAACTATAGTGGAAGAAAAGCAACACAAAAAGAAACTTATCGAGCTTACTTCCCTTTATGGTATGGTACTAAAGGACTTAATAGTATTCAAATGGAAGTGGTGGCTTTCTATCAATCTTTAATAGGATCAGCTGCACATATCCTTCGTGCAGTAAATAGACTGATTATGAAACAAGGACATCAACAACATCTTGATCTATGTGTTGAAGTCAACGAGTAGGGTTTATACCAAGGATTATGTGATATTGGTGATGACAAAGCTCCAAGGATAGATGGTTATAACTAGGGGTGTGCAAAACCGAACCGGTACCGATAGCCGAACCGCTACCGCTACCGTTACCGCTACCGATAAGCATAATGGTGTCGATATAACGGTTATTGGTTCGGTAATGGTATTGATTTCTAATACCGATAAGATATCGGTACGATAATGGTTTCTATATATTACTACCGTTACCGTACCGATAACCGATAAGATGTTTTTATAATTTTTATATTTATTTTATTTTATTTATTATTAGTATATTAAGTCTTTTAAATTTTAATCTACAACTATAATTTATTATTATTATTATTATTATTATTATTATTAGTGGTCATTAATCAATACTCATTACACTTTAATTATTGGGTCTGACCCATTTTATAATTGATTTTGCGGGTCATAGATCAGTCATTAGTGGGAAAAAATGACTCTTCTGATTGTCAAAAAACAAGTGCGATTGAAATATTCACATTAGTGCTCAACTGCACACAACATCAGAGCAGAAGGCTAGAAGCCTATTGTCCTCCGTTTGCAATCTTGAATGTCTAACAATTCTACATCAAAAACGTCAAACTGTTTTGAGCTAAAAAACGTTGAGGCCAACCTATTGATTTTTTTAATGAGAAATGTTAGCTATTGACAACCAACTATCGAGAATTCGCGCATTACTTCGGTGGTACAAGTAATATCGGTTACCGAACCGTTAGCTACCGATAACCGATAGCTTATCAGTACGGTATTGGTTTTACATAATCTATACCGTTAACCGATATACCGTTACCAATAAGTCCAAACCCAAACCGTACCACCCCATGAACACCCCTAGTTATAACGCAATACTTTTCAAAACAGTATGAAGCCATATCAAGGATGATGTGTGCAAAACTGTTATGGATTTCTTTCATACAGGCACAATGTACAAGGTTGTGAACTGTACAACTACTACTCTCCTCCCAAATATTTCATAGGCTGTTACAGCAAAAAATTTTAGGCCTATAGCTTGTTGCAGAATGTTGTATAAACTGATCTCTAAAGACTCATAACAACTGATCAGCTCATATCTTAAGGAGTTACTATTGATCCAAGTTGTGTGATGTGTCATCAAAGCGCATCAACAAGTAACCACCTGTTTTATTAATGCCCCTTTGTAGCTCAACTCTGGGCCACTTTAGCCACTGGATGCAACTTTAGAGCACCACTAGGATTCCCTAGGAAGATCATGAAATGGCTGATTAACTAAGCCAAAGGGAGGACAACTAAGGCATAAGTACTCACGATGATGCTTGCTAAATTCATCTATGCCATTTGGAGAGAAAAGAATGTCAGAGTGTTTGAGAAAACTAACAGGGAAATGGAGAGCTTAGCTTGAGAAGTAGTATGTATTTGCAATGTTCGAGCAAAAGAGAAGCTGCAATCCTATTTGCACAGCCTACTTTATCAGCGAGAAAGAGGATCCAACAATGCAGTCACTCGAGTTTAGACTAGTTTTTCTCTTAACTGTTTCATGTATTAGCTTAGTCACAACTCAGAAGTATAGTAGAGAAAGTTTTGTACGTAGTTAGCTAGCTGAGTTTAATCTAACTATGGATTGTAAAGAGATTTTGGTGAATTAATAAAATTTAATTATTAAAAAAAAAACTTAGATTCCTAAGTGTACCTATTTTCAAAACTCAAAAGATATTGTGATTTTCTATTAGATTTGATAGCATTTAGTTAGTGACCAGTGACCACCAATTTTGGTTATGAATAGAAACATAAGAAAGCATACCAAATAACGTCATATTTTAGAAACATAACCATACGCTCAATGACGTCCTTGTTAAGAAATTTTTAAAAGATTTTATTAGTGGTTGAATGGTCAATAGTTGCATCATGGAAGATACATATATTTCTTATCAATTTTATCACTTTATAATTAATTTGTATGCATTCTTGCTTTATTCATCCTTAAATTATATATTGAATAATTGCTCATTCGATTTGGTGCGTATACTAACTAAAAATTTGAATACTTATCATTGTTTCGGTATGATTTTCCGAAAGAGATTCAAAAGGCTCACATTGCACCAACATCATAGGATGCATTTAATTAAATGAACTATCCTAGTATAATAATTTCTGAAGATCCTTCTATAATTATTAGAGCTAAACTTTATCGACCTAAACCACTATTTTGCAAGTAAAAAAGAAACACCCTCTGAGATAATCATTATCATAGAGGAATCACGTGAGTTAGGAAAACATAATTAAAATACAATCAGCTGTCTAATAAATTACACATGTATAAGCTGATAATTTCAGAAAAATTAATATGATTTCACCAAATCAGATTTGTCCATAGGGATAATAAATTGAGTACATAAATTTTGTAGTAAACAACTTGAAAATAAGTAAGTCTTAGACATTGTATTAGAAAAAAATTCCTAACATATATTTAGCCCCCGTTTGGACATAGTTTTTGGGGTCATTTTTTTGGAATTTATCCCAAATCCCAAATTCCCAACCAGTTTTTGGAAAACTCCCTCACAAACTTTAAATTTTTTTTCAAGTAAAATGTATATCCAAACAAAATTTCAACTTCCCAAGTTTCAAATCCTAAATCCTAAATTCCCAATTATGTCCAAACTGGGCGTTAATATGTGGTGGATACGGATTTCTTCCTTCGAAAATCCTCGGCACCTTAATGGCTAGTCGCTATCTAGTTGTATAGTACTCCCTCCGTTCCAAAATGATTGTCATAGTTTCCTTATTAGTCCGTTCCAAAAAGAATGGCACAATTCTAAATTTGGAAACATTTTTGAGTTGAAACTACTACTTTACCCTTAATGAAATGCTTTATAGCCACATATTTATGTATGGCTTATTTTGGACCACAAGTTCCAAAAGTCTTACCACATTTCTTAAACTCCGCTCCAAGTCAAACTATGACAATCATTTTGGAACGCAGGGAATATGACACAAACGTGACCCAAAATAAGGTCGTCGTGTTCATTAAATATTTGTTGCTTTGATAAAGATATCGTGTTCAACTAAAATTCATCCAATCGAGGGGTTATGACATACACTGTTTTATTGAGAATTTGAAAGGACCAGGCCAACATTCAATTTTTGTACGTGACACACCAGCAAAATTCATAGTCCTATCAAACATGTCAAAGTTAACCCACCAGCTCATATAATCTGTTGACCCCAAGATGTTCCCATTTGTCACGTTGCAATTCTCTAAACCATACACTAAGCAATTAATTCTACCTCAAATATTTCGAAAATAGACAAGTTTGTTTGTTGGAGGATGCTTTTTTGTTTTGAAGAATGTCATTATTCTCATTTCAAAACGTACAAACGTTTTGGTCTCGGCAGGATTTTTTACCCCACATAATCATTCCCAATCCTTATCCACTTTTTGTAATCATATTTTGTCCTTTCTTTCTTTCTTTTCCTAGCATATTTATTAAATGTAATTTGATGATATAAATATTTAAAAAATATAGGACAAATATATATGTGTATAGAAAGTATATATACAAAATATCAATCTATTATATTTGATATTTTAATTATAAATTAGATTTTAAATATAAATATTGTGGCTATATTATGTTAGTGCTAAATGACTTGTTAATATGAAATATTGTTGGCTATTTACGTGGAAATCCCTCTTTCTTTTCATGATATTTAATTTTAAATGATCTTCTCCTGCGACTCTAAAATTTACAAGTCAAATTTTTAAATGCATCAAAACATAGCATTGGCCTTGGTATTATAGCAATCTGTCTCTTCCAATGTTTTAACACTTCTATATTGCTTCTATACGCCTTACTATGCGGTTACAATTTAAGGATGGTGAGGAAAAATTTTATCCAAAAGAGCAAGAACAAGGTTTCCACGGGGAGTTTTGGTAAGAATATACTTAGCTAGCTTTTGGACATATATTTAGTTGAAATTTGAAAAAAAAAAAGAGTTTTATATTTATGTTAAAAAATAATTTTTGAAAGTTTAAGTTGTATCTAAGCATGCATTTACCTGAAAAGAAAGTTGAAGTTCTCCAAGTGGAGGAAAACTTTTACCAAAAACTGATTTGGGCCATTTTTTGGAACTTGAAACCTTTTCTTCAAAAACTTCAAAAAATTGGTCAATGTCCATGAACAAACAAGGTTTTCAAATGCATTTTGAAAAAAATAAAACAAACCTATATCCAAACGGAAGCTTCTATTCTCTCAACATTTAAATCAAAGCAATAGATACATACCGTGGGTGTATGAAAATAAACTCTAATCACTTAACCATGATAAGTGAATTACATTCATACATTAAGTTAGGCCCGTTTGGATAAGTTTAAAAAGCTACTTAAAAGTATATTTGTACTTTTAAGTAAAAAATGGGTGTTTGATAACTAAAAAAATAGAGTACTTATAAACACTTTTGTACTTAAAAAAAGTCAAAAATAAGAAAATTTACTTATAAGTAACTTTTTACTTTTAAGCTAATTAAAACAAGCCCACCCAACGGGGCCTTAATATGATTTAAGGATGCAAGCATTGTCTAGACAGGACGCGCAGGAAAGGCACGGGAACATTCTTAAGCATACAAATAAACTAGTGATTTTAAGATCTGATAAACTAGCGATCCAGGATCTGATTGCCTTGAGATCCACAAAGAACATTTGTCAGGCTAGCATATATTATACTAATACAGCAAAAAATTTCCATCAATGTTGGTAGGAGATTGGGACTTAAATAATCAAACCATAAAGAAGCGAGCACGTGATATTCTGACCTCCAGGCAAACCATGTGACTGTCAAAACAGCCACACCTATGCCAACCCCTGCCTTCTGAGGGATGCCGGGGGCTGGTAATTTTCCAAGTTCTGGAAGAACCAAATTGAAGACTCACCTAACGAATATACATTCTATCTATATACAATGAATGATAACACAGTGAAGTTCCTCTAATCATGGATAACTTCATTCTTCCCTAAGCCCCCGCAAATGTTCTCTGTAAATGATACAAAGGAGGTACTGTCAGATCAAGAATATGAAGACGGAACATATATCTGTGAACGTTTACCTTGTATTTGGTCGTCGTTTTGTATATAGTTACTTGCCCTCAGCTTGCCTTGCAGCAAGTATAAGTGGTGGAAGCCACACAATATTTCGCTAATTCATTAATCTAATCACTCTCGCCAGAATCATAATCACTGTCACCTAGAATTCCTTCTCTGCTTTTGTTTTCGTCCTCACCATTATCCGAATCATTACTGGAATGATCAAATGATTCTCTTTCTGTAAGGAAGAAACCATCCTCAGAAGGTTTGTAGTTTTTACCCCTCCATACCACAATCTGTTCTTTATCGAACGTCACAAGTATACAAGGAACCAAATCCTGCACAATTTACATAAGGTAATCCAATCAAAACATAGTCTTATTACTTGTTACCAGGCAAGCACTGTATCATCCATATAGATATCACAGCATTTTTCCAACTTCATTTAGATCTCATATCAAACAATGTAAACAACAATGGCAAATCCTTCTAGAGATGGAGGTCACTACCAAATATTTATCTTCTAAGTTAAAATCTCCATTTTAAACCCAAGTCAGTTAATCACAGTTCTAGGAATATTAACCACCAGTAAACTGAAGAGAGAGCTCTATAAGTAAACATGTGGAAGATGGCCATGATTCCTACCCCCAAACCCCCGTCCCAGGGGCCAAGAGTGGTTTTCATCACATTCACCTTGGTGATTCAAACTCCTAAAGGACTCTCAAGGTCTCTCCATTATAGCTTGTCGCTGGTCAATGATGAAAAATGATCATACTGAGGCAAACATGAACTGAACCCCCCCCCCCCCCCCCCCAAAAAAAAAAAAAAAAAACCCCACCCCCCAAAGAAAAAGAGTGACAAGAAACAAAAGAGGCATTACTAGCTACGTCACACATGTGCGAATATGAGTACTGAAATCCATCTGAGTCCCTAGCAGAATATGAAACTTCTGTTTGGGCATACAATTAAATCTTGAGTACGATCATGTATAAATCTCTTTTTGACAAGTCAAATAAATTTCACTAATACAAATCCAAGACAGTGTTAACACTATCCAGTACAATTTATACATTCTTTATACTTTTCATCATACTTTTACAATTTAAACAATACAATAAGCAGCACTCACTACCTAAAACTAAAGGAAGAAGCAAAAAAATAGATTTTATAAAGTCTAGAACTTTTAACATTACAAACTATTAAACTATGACTTGAAGTCATCCAATAGCATCCTTAAACTAGATACCATCCGAAAATATCAGCCACAATTTAACCACATCTCCGAACATATTTAATTACGAGTAACCCATGTCTTCTCTCTAAAATTTCATCAGCCCGAAATATCAACTTTGCCTCAAATTAGGAATTTCAAGGTAGTCGTATCTCAAAATAAGGAATTTTGCGAAAAAATAAATAATACATTTAAAAAAAAATAAAAGATACTTGGCTCCTGATCTAAACATTCTTTTGCTTCAATAATGTTTCCTAGAATGAAGTGGAAGCTGAGAGAAGTTTGCTTCCTCAAACATCAGTCAGTAGTTAGGTAGAGAAAAGACAGGAAATGACCGACAATAACACAAATGTACTACAACATCATCTTTAACTTCCTTCTCAACTAAAAGCCTTCATGAGCACAAGTTCAAGATCTTGTGGAAATATGCCAAGTCTGGTACTGAGAAAGTAAAAACAAAAAGAATTGGACTGCTTTTCGAGGAATCAGGGAGTCTAGAATTCAAGAAAAATTTACCGCTTAGATAAGTCATTGTGTTTACAAAAGACAGAAATGCATCTCCTCTCGTAAATCAAAATACTTCACAAGCTACAAGACTAGCCATCAGTAGCAAAATTATTCCATACGAACAAGTACAAGCCCGATGTGGAAAGGAAGTGAAACTCTTACTCTCAATTTGCAGCCTATTTTCTTGTAATCACTCTTTTGAAGGCCTTTGCAATCTATACGAACCAGCTCCTCAGTGAGAAAAGCATCTCGTACCATGGCTACAAGACTGCCATAGTAACCATTTTTGGCTGCAGAGTAGCATATACGTCACATACCAAATCTAGATGGCCTCACCCAACACAATTGACAAGAAAGCTTACCAAGTTTTGTTAATGCAGGAACAGCTAGTCCTCTTTTCCTCATTTCCTTGGTTTCCTCGATACTCAGGCCATCTATAGTAGTTTTTATAAGCCTAGGATACACGGGCTCGTGAGGCTTCCAAAGCATCAAAGGTATAACAGGCCTCTTCTTGGGATTATAGTGCCTTCCTCTGTAGAGCACGAGTAAACCACCATGTCTGTGGATGATTTTACCAAACGTCTTATCCTAGAGAGATATAAGAATATTTTACTAACCAAAGACGCGGTAAAACATAGAACATACCAAGTAGAGCGAAGTTACTTTCTTAGAGAATAAACCGTGCGAATTAAGTAAAAAAGTACCTATTCATGCAACTCAATTCTGAAGAATAATAGTAATAGGAAGGGATTAAGATGCAAAAAAAAGTGGACGTGATTGAATTTGAACAATGGAGGTACCTCCAACTGATTGCAAACATTCTTCATATCAACAGTAGGCACACCCATACATTTTATTCTTACACCTTCAGCATGTTTCCAGTTGTTATGAATGTCATTCAACATGTTATGCGTTAAACCATCTCTCCCTGCAAAACAAACCATGATGATAATCAGCAAGCAGATAGCTGGACAATGCGCTCTCATAATCGAACTATACAAACTTATATCCAGTGAAATTCAACTTCTCAATAAACTAGAGAAGGAAAGAAGCGACTGATGTGCTGACAAGGATAACACCCTAATACACATGGAGCAGATCACCTCAATAAATTTCCCAGTCTTACGGGATTAAACTTTAATGCAAACCAAAATCTGAAACCAAGACGTTATCCAAAACCCCAAACACAAATGTGTAACAAGCAGTTGTCTATGAAAAATTAGGACAACTTTGTTACTGATATGAATACGCTTACTGCCTAAAACACTACATTGTTTCACCAAATGTCCTCTCCAATATTAGGCAATGCATAACTTTTCAGTACATCTCTAAGATTTTCTAAGCTATAACTCAGAAAATATTTTAGTGATCATTACTTAAAAATCTCCAACCATATAAGATTTTATGTTTTAAACCTAATGACACGTGATCGATCCTATTTTTAACTCCCATTCTTCTTGTTAGATACACGGTGAGTTGACTTCTTAAAGAATTTCTATATGCAGCAACACTAAAGCCATCAGAATATCAACATTGATTCCTTTAATAAGAGAATCGTGTATGCTTGGCAAACAAGTTTCAAAGCAGTGGTTCAGATTGTAAAATCTCTCTTTCGAGAAAGGAACAGAAGACAAATGAAATCTTCTTGTAGCAAAATTTAAATATAGGAGGTTTTCGGAATAACTCCTGAATAGTCAAATATACCAACAACATAATGAAACTTTCAAGTCGGCACACGTATAACATGCCACTCCAATAAAAATTTCATAACCGAACCTATCAAATTACCACCTGTAGGTCAAGAAAACCCTTCCCTCCCCCACTACACACACACTCTATGCAGAACGATTTTCACTTAACGCGACTTGAACGTGCAATGTTGCAACACAATACCACAAAGGTCTTTGGCATCTATACCCCACAGCCAAGTTAATGCCAAGGCAAAGAACCAATCTTTACTTTCTCAGCTCTACTTTAAGAATTTTGCAAAAAATTAGATATCACACAATACGAGAACAAGTCAATAAACCAAAACTCATTCACCCAACACAATACCAAAAACCAACGGATCTAACCACAACAGGAACAATCGATCAATCAATAACTTATGCCTCAATCTCAAATTACTCAGTTACTCCCTCTGGTCCATTTTAAGTGTCACCTTTAGTTTTTTAAAATAGTTCAAAATAAGTGTCACTTTACAAAATCAAGAAAGCACTTATTACCAACTTACCCTTGCTCATTTCAATAGTATCTATTTCAGTTTTAAATAAAATTGATGAGAGATAAAGGGCAATGTAGTCAAATGATTCACTTATTAAATGGAATAACCTAAATTTACTACAATTCTTAAGGTTGTGTACAAGCTAAAGGTGACACTTAAATGGACTGGAGGGAGTATATGAATTCACTATAACTGCACCCGAAGGCCTAGTGATGAATGATATCGGAGGATAACCATGGAGTCTCAAGTTCATATCCCAATAGAGGCAAAAAACACTAGGTGGTCTTTCCATTTATCTAAGCCTTGGAATACAGAGTTACCCAGTACTTATGCTGGTAGAAGTAGCAAGTATCCAGTGGAGTAGTCCAAGTGCGCTCAAGCTAGGAGTAGCAATTAAGCTATGCTAGGCACAATTCATTCCGGTACATAAAGATAATAAGTCTAATCAATCAATCAACTAATACACGGGTTCAGCTATACGAATCCTCAAATCACAAAAGAAACTATTTTTATCGGAAAAATGAATACCCAAATTGACTTGGCGCTTAGTTTTATGCCGCTGGCATCGTTCAACAATTGCTTTTCTCTCAGCATTAGTCAAACCCTCTCCTTGTATTCTCTCTCTCATAACCTTCCTTTTCTCCTCTACACTTTTCTCATCTTCAGGGCCCACCACCTTTGGATCAACCACAGGTGCACAAACACCAGTCCATACTCTATCCAACTTTCCAGGACCAAAAGGTGAGTACTTGGGCTCTCTAAGCCCAATGGGCCGTACTTCCGGGCTACTTTCAGTGTAACTGAAACGGAAGTCGAATGGTAAATTGGACTGAACCGGTTTCTCTCCAGTCCGGTCTAGTGATGACGGCGGCCGGTACCGGGGTTTCGGCTGCTTTTTAGGGTTTTGGTGTTGAGTGGAATTAGGGCTTTGGGGTTTAAGGGACGGTGGGGGTATGAAGGAGTATTTTGAATAGAGGTTTGAAGAGGCGGTGGCGGCGGAGACGGTGGAGAGGTGGTGGCGCGTGGCGGAGAGTGAGGGAATTTGGTTTTTCTGGCGGGAGAAAAAACGGAGCATTTTGTCGGGGCAGATAAATTCGGGTCAATTTTCCCTCCAGATATAGGTGGGGAATTTGCTCATAAGGAGTTTGAGGTTCAACCAAGACACACACTAATCTCTATTTCCTTTATTTATGCGATGGTCTATCGAAAACAGCCTTCACTCTAGTGACGGTAAGATCTGCATACATTTGGGTCTATTGAAAACAGCCTCCATCTTGATGGCAGTAAAATGTTGTTAAGTTTGTCCCACATCGGTAGGCGTGTATTTCTTTGGCCTCTTTATATGGTATTGAGCAATCCTCACCTCATGAGCTAGCTTTTGGGATTGAGTTAGACCGAGTGTCCATTTTCATCTATCTAGGGGTGTGCAAAACCGAACCGGTACCGATATCCGAACTGTTACCGCTACTGTTACCGCTACCGTTAAATATAACGTTGTCGGTATAACGGTTATTGGTTCGGTAATGATATAAATTTCTAATACCGATAAGATATCGGTATGGTAATGGTTTCGATATATCATTACCGTACCAATAAGGATTTTTTTTTTAATAATTTTTATGTATTTTATTTATTATTAGTATATTAGTTTATAGGTTAAAAGTATAAATATTATTGCTATTAGTGGCTATTTGTCATTACAAACATATGAGGCCTGGCCCATTTTGAATTTGTTTCTGATTCTAGTTCGGGTCATCTACTCTATTGTCTTTTATTATTTTCTTTTTGATTATTTTGACATACTTTTAGGGTTATTAAGACTTTAGAATTAAACTTCACTCGTCTCTTGCGCAGCCTGTCTCACTTCTCACTTCTCACTTCTCCTTCAGTAATTCTGCTTCTCAAATCGCAACACTCGGGTTCTTATTAATCCAGCAAGCTTTCTTTGATTACTTCCTTTCGTAAATCTGGATTATTGTGGCTTCGGTATACCGCTTACCGAACCGTTAACTACCGATAACCGATAGCTTATCGGTACGGTATTGGTTTTACATAATTACATACCGTTAACCGATATACCGTTACCGATAAGCTTAAAACCATATTGTACCGTACCATGAACATCCCTACATCTATCCCATGAAAATTACCAAAAAGACCTCTATTTTACACATTTACACGACCTAGCACCCCCTCCCTCTTTTCTATTTTTACTTTCACTCATAGCACCCCCTATTTAAAGGAAAAAAATCCTAGCCCAAATTTTTCCTCTCTTCTCTTTCTATCCTTTCCATTTTTCCTCTCTTCTCTTCCTCCTTACAATATCGCTGCCGTCGCCCCCCACCCGTTCCACCACTGCCTCACCTTCATTCCCACAAAAACTCCCAATTTTTTTTCGAGAATTTAAAGATTTAATATTTAAATTTTGAACAAATTCTATACACAAATAAATATTTGAAGATTTTTTTTGAAGTTTTACAAACAAACGAGAGCTAAGCTTCTAGTCAAATTGCTTGCGATCATTTTGTAGCCGTAGCTTGGCCACAACTAACTTAGAATAGCACAAATTTGATATCGAAATCAATATTTCAATTTACCTGTCCCCTATACCTGGCTACTAGAGTTGGAGTGGGTATATTGCTTCAAGGAAGAGTCTAAAAAGAGGGTGTAAAGTTGAGTAGGAGTAGTCCCTTTCTTGATAGCTAAAGCCCAAAATACTTTCGAAGTTTTTGTTTAAAACCATAATTCTAAAAGCTTATGTTTTAGAAATGAAAAAAGTTGAAACTGGTCGACGAAAAGTAGTTATAGTACTACTTATTTCATTAAGTTGTGGCCTAAGAATAAAGAATGCATGCAAAATAAAAAAGTGCTAAGTTTAACTCAAAGTTTATATTATGCCGTACGTCTCTTCTTTTTTCCTTTCTGAAGTCAACTTGACCGCAAATTTTAGTTGATCAGATAAGGATTATTAATCAATCTTTTGACAATATAAGTTATTGATAACTTTGTTTGATCACATATAAATAACTTTTAAGTATTATTGAATGGTATAGATATACATCAATAACTCGTGGGAAAAGTTCCTAAGAATTGAACAAACTAATAAACGAACAAAAAGAAATTTCTATCTGTCCAAGTGTGGCTGCCCTAATAATTGGACAATGGGATATTACCACAAAGAAATTTAAAAGATGTGAATTATTTAAACTTTAGCTTTTTAACTTTGCTAGTAATGAAAACAAAGTAAGACTTGCATTTAAATCCAAGTTAGCTAGGGGGTTCCTGATGTAATGGCTTTCTGGATATCAGCCACATCTTTTCATGCAATACAACATGATATATATATACTTCAAGATTTAAAATCTTCAATTAATTAAAAGAATTTCTGACTAACCTTCTGAAAAGCCAACCTAACCTTCCTCCACAACCCAAAATAGAAAAAAAAAAAAAGAAAAAGGAAGAGCAGTCTGATAACTTAGTGCTATTAACTACTCGTTTCTCACCAGTTGATTTTATCTTTAAGAGTGTTTAATATACTACAACTGCAGTTGCTTCCAGTAATAATTGAGCATATGCACTATGGTTTTAACGTATAAGCATTGACAATGTAAAGAATCTTTACACTAAGAACATTCGCTAACAGGCTGTAGTGTTATTTGATTTGCTAAATTACCAAATTAGGCCAGCTTACAATTCACAACTACTTGTTGTTCCAAAATCACGTGACGTGATAGTGTAAAAAGATGATTAAATTGTCATTGTAGCATAGAAGTTAAACTCATTTATATGGAAGTGCTCCTATATGGCATTGCATGGCATGCAGATGTTAGGCATAATGTATCTCTAACTTCACTAAGTTCTTTGCAGTTCCTTTACAAACTACAGTAACAAACAGAATCAGAAACTAGAAAAAAGAAATGAGAAGTTAGAAAAAATATTGCCTTTCTTTCTCAAAAAGTTGCACATAATAATCAACCAATCTTTGTCCATCTTTCTTCTAAGACAACCAATCAAAATTCTCAATATGAAGTTAAGTTAAAGCTATCCTCCTATCATCTCTCTTCTCATTGCTAATACCAACTTAGATCCTTCTGCATTGTCTTCTATGTCTTTCTATTTTTAGATGATACATGCCCTCTAAACACTTGATACTAAGAATTTATGAATAGTAAAAAGATGTTTTGGAACAAACACTTCTTTTGGCTTCCATCATGTCATCTTTTTCTTATCTTGATCTTGACAGGTATTGTAGCTGCGAAAGAAGATAAAAAAGAGGTACTATATACTACTGTAGTTTCATAGTATGTTTGTTAGTAGTACTGCTTAATTTTTGTGTTATCTTTCACATTGCAGGACTTGTACATTGTTTTCTTGAAAGATCATCCGATGAACGACGAATCTGCATTTCAGAGACATATTAATGTCCTCTCATCTTTGAAGGGAAGGTTGGTTACATCAGTCTCATTCTCTCATGTGATCCAAGACTAATGCAATTTCAGCAAGTAAATTTCTTGACTTTTCATGTTAATTTTAACAGTGATGGGGATGCAACAGAATCACATGTTTATAGCTATACAAAACACTTCAATGCATTTGCAGCAAAGCTATCCCAATATGAAGTTCACAAGTTATCCAGTAAGTGGATCCCTCTTCTATGACTTTAGCTTTTGGCATTTCTTTGATACTAATTGAGTTCTTCTATCTAGGCATGGATGAAGTGGTTTCTGTTATACCAAATAGATATAGGAAGCTGCATACTACAAGATCATGGGAATTTATTGGTTTGCCTGTAACTGCAAAAAGAAGATTGAAAGGGGAGAGCAACATTATTGTGGCCGTCTTCGACACAGGTTAAATATCATTCATAATATAATACTTGTGATTTTAATTATTCCAACAAAACAGAAGGCTGAAATCAATTTTCTTGAAAATATTTTGACAGGGGTAACTCCTCAATCAAAAAGCTTTAAGGATGATGGTCTTGGTCCTCCTCCTGCAAAATGGAAAGGAAGTTGTGGCCATTTTGCAAATTTTTCTGGATGCAACAAGTAAATTGTGCTCTTGTAATTAGTTTTGTGTCTTACATCATTGACATCCATCTTGGAATCTGGTTTTTATCCAGAAGCATAATTGAATGCATATAAAATGCTCACAAGAAGACAAAACATGAGCATAAATAATAGGTAGTTCTGAGTCGCACAACCAGCTTGCCGCAGCTCAAATAGAATAATTGCTGAAGTTTGCACAAAAGTATATCAGAGCTTTAAAGTTACTATCTTAGAGTGCTGTGCACATGATACCCTAGTCTGCATCTGTTCCTCCAATATAGAACACATAATATTAAATTGTTATTGTTTGTTTCTATTAGGATTAGGATAAAACATAGCTTATGTCACTAAGTTATTCTCATTTCTGATTCACAAATTTCCTTTACCTATTCTAACTCTCAGATAATTATTATGCATGTCTTTGTTTGTGATTATCAAGCAAGCTCATAGGGGCAAGATACTTCAAGCTGGACAAAGTTCCTGACCCAAATGACATATTCTCACCAATTGATGTGCATGGTCATGGAACTCATACATCATCCACTCTAGCAGGGAATCTAGTGCCTGATGCAAGCTTATTTGGTCTTGCCCGAGGGACTGCACGTGGAGCGGTTCCTTCTGCTAGAGTGGCTATGTACAAAGTCTGTTGGGTAACCTCAGGTTGTGCAGATATTGACATTCTAGCTGCATTTGAAGCTGCAATTAGTGATGGTGTGGACTTAATATCCATCTCAATTGGTGGTCTCACTGGTAGTTATACAACTGATGTGATAGCCGTTGGGTCATTTCATGCCATGAGAAAAGGGATTCTTACTGTGGCTTCTGCTGGAAACGACGGACCTAACCTAAATACCGTCGCGAACCATGCACCATGGGTGCTAACTGTGGCAGCTAGTGGCATTGATAGGGGGTTCAGGAGTAAGGTGGAGTTGGGAAATGGGAGAATAGTCTCAGTAAGTCTTTTAGCTGCTTATTGCTATGATGAGCTCAAGTATGCGAAAAAGCAAAAGCTAGTCTATTTGATCATTGCTTAATTTCAAATTATCATTGATACATTTACTCATAGCAGCACTGTGCAGGGGATTGGAGTTAGCACGTTTGATCCAAAGCAAAAAATGTATCCTCTTGCGATAGGTGTTGATATGGCCAAGAGCTCTGATACTCGAGACAATTCAAGGTACTAGTTAAATTATTAACAGACATTCAGTTCTTGTAAAGCAGTGCTGCATATAATATGACACTGTCACAGGTACTGTGGTGAAGGATCAATGGACCCTAGAAAGGTAAAGGGAAAGCTTGTTTACTGCCAGTTGGGTACTTGGGGTGCTGATTCAGTTATAAAAGAACTCGGGGGGATTGGCACTATCATTGAGAGTGATCAGTTTCTTGATTCTGCCCCAATTTTCATGGCTCCTGCAACAATAGTTAATAGCAGCACAGGGAAAAGCATTAATAACTACATACATTCAGCAAGGTAGAAATGTCATAACCTGTTTAGTCCATTCAGAACTGAAATTAAAGATTGTGTTATACTTAGATATGAAATGCTTTTGAAAAATGTAGAATACCCTCAGCGGTAATACACAAATCACAGGAAGTTAAGATCAAAGCTCCATTCATTGCATCATTTTCATCAAGAGGTCCAAATCCGGGAACAAAACGCCTTCTGAAGGTAACTTTAGATGGAATTCACAGTTCATTGTTAATGTTAAATTTCAAACTTCAGCTTTCTGATGCTGCAGCATTGTGCAGCCTGATATTGCAGCTCCAGGAATTGACATTCTGGCTTCTTACACCCCTATGAAATCGCTCACTGGTCTGAAAGGCGACACTCAATATTCAGAATTCACCCTCATGTCTGGAACTTCCATGTCATGCCCTCATGTAGGTGGTGCAGCTGCCTATGTAAAATCATTCCATCCAGAGTGGTCTCCTTCTGCTATTAAGTCAGCCATCATTACAACTGGTAAATCAGCAAGATCTTGTTTTCCATTGTCATTTGGTCTAAAAAACTGAACATCCCTAAAACAAATAGATAGTATAAGTTTAAGTTTTTTCCTTATGAACTTGAAGCAACACCTATGAGCTCAAAGGTGGACAGGGAAGCAGAGTTCGCGTATGGTGCTGGACAAGTTAATCCGACAAAAGCAAGAAGCCCTGGATTAGTATATGACATGGATGATATGTCATATATCCAATTCTTATGCCATGAAGGTTACAATTCATCATCAGTCTCCAGTTTAATTCGTCAGCATGTGAATTGTTCCAGATTGATTCCTGCAAATGGGGAAGATGCTATCAACTATCCCACAATGCAGCTTGGCCTAAAGAGTGATCAAGAACCAACCGTTGGCATTTTCAGGAGGAAAGTCACCAATGTTGGCCAACCTATATCTGTTTATAATGCTACCATTAGAGCTCCTAAGGGAGTCGATATCACAGTAAAACCAATGACTCTCTCCTTCACTCGTGTTTCGCAGCAGAGAAGTTTCAAGGTTGTTGTTAAGGCAAAACCAATGTTAAATGCTACAATATTGTCAGGTTCACTCATTTGGAAGAGCTCTCGTCACGTCGTAAGAAGTCCTATTGTCATATATGATCCGGATGTCTTTAATTAATTGGTAATATGATCTTTAATTGATATAGACGAGGTGCAAAGAACATCAAGAAACATATTCATGATAATATCTGTGAAGGTGAAGGCCGGGTAAGGTTGCACAAGAATGACTTTGAAGAAACAACATATGCAACACTCTGAATAAATCTACATGTATAGTCAGTCCTACATTTACTTCAGTTTCATTTCTGAAGCACTATAGTAATTGCTACTTATGTTAAGACATATGCCACAGTACCACTTCATGAATATTGTGTTAGAATTATTCCTGAATCAGTTTGCCATTTCCATACGGGCGATGAGATCTATCATTGTTGTCTAATAAATTTCTCCACTGATTAATCTTTTCAATCATTATTGTAGTTTGGTTTCGGATCGGATGAAACCAAATATTGTGAACTAGCAACGATCAACATAACTTGACGAAAAGTGATTTATCAAACCTACAAACTTCTATCAGAATATCTCTGCCTTATGTGAAAGTATAGTCAGTCATAGGTTTTAAATAAAGGAGGAAGGTATGTTAAGGGCCAATGCCATGAAACTTTTTCTAACTCTGATAAAATTTAGTACATGCATATTAGTATATAGTATGAAAGACCTGAATAGAGTCGAATGGATACAAAAGATTCACATAATCGAAACTAATTATGCCGTTAAACTCAACTTGTCCCCTCCTAACAATCTCCACAAAAACAAAAGAACAAAATAATTTTTTTATTTTTTTTAAAAGAAGAAGAAGAAGAAGAAGAAGAAGAGAACGCAAATGCATAGCCAGTACCGGTCAGACAGAAATGGTAGGCCACCACAACCAATAGTGATTGCTTGAACACTTCCAATTCTAAGCTTTTCTTTTGTTTCAGCACATTTTTATATGTAACAAAGCTTTGCGTGGCTTCCTTTCATCATAAAAGAAATGGGATACTCCTACAACTTAGTGGACCGAACAGTACATTACAATGATGGTGGCCATATGCTCAACACTAAACAAGCCCACTAGAGTTAGGTATCATTTTTATTAGTATGTTTTTATATGGTGGTGTTTGGATCAGTTCGTGCGTATTCGATATTCTATTGTAACTTTTTTCATCAAAATTTCTGTGCATTACGGCCAGTGGCGGAACCAAGATTTTAAGTAAGGGGTATCAAAATATAAATAATCGAATATATCAAAAAAATTAAAGAGCTCAACACATTGATATATAAACATATAAAAAAAATTTTACCTACTTATACCATATAATTTTCCGGCGAAGGAATATCTACCACTTAGGCCCCCTATGATTCCGGCTATTCTATCACATACTTGCGACTTCTCACCACTATAGCTACGAATAACCTCACTAAGACTAAGACCCGTGGATTTAGTAATGTAGTACTTATATTCCTTATGATGAACTATAATTTTGGTCCCAGGAAAAGAAGAAACGGTGTCATGATTTGCCACCCCGTGCAGGCAAGAAATGGGTAAAGATAGCATGCAAATGATGAAAACACTAGAAGGGGTAGGTTTAGGTGCACAAACATAATTATGGTCCAAAAATCAAGAACCTTCTTTCTTTGTCAGCACTTAAATTTTCAACTCAATATATTATTGGAATAACAAGTATGAGCATTGCACTTTATCCTTCTAGCCTCAGCAGTGTCAATTATTAGCAGAACCAAGAGAGCTATGCAATAGGCATTTAGAAAAATCAACATGGATTGGTAGTTAGCAACTGTCTATCTATGTTTTAGTACGTGTATATATCAGGTAATTAATAGTAACAGCTAGTAGGTGTTAATTATGAGGCTAAGATCTCTACTGTAAGAAGGTAAGAGTAAAATTTGCTTTGCTAAGTGTGAGTAATTTAGATTGCTTTAACTATTGTAAATACCAGTTTACAGTGCATACGCTTATCAAGTAACATGTGAAATTTTGTAACATGCGTCTGTGACATACGGTTTCTTGCTGCCAATATGTAATTGAATCTACAATTCAAGCAACAAAGGTCAACCATAATTATATGCAGATTTTCAGCTTGATAGTAAGAATGCAAGGTATTGGAGCTGACCAATACCTAAAAGCATTAAATGTTTTTGCCACCCAATTATAAATGCATGATTATATCCCACATTTTGGTTGGTCACTAGCCACACCTCCAAGTCAAACACATACAGTTACGAAACAGCAATTAGATTGCCACATTAATGAAGGCCGTCGATGGATGTTTTTTTGGGATCTATCTTTATGATTAAGCCAAAAGATTAACCCATGTTCAAGATTCTGCATCCTGTCCCGGATATTAGTCGTTTCAATAAATTAAACTCCACAATGGAGTTTAAGGGAGAGAAATGTAATCGGAATCTTATAAATAATCTTTTTTTAGGGAGTAACACTTTTTTGTGGGTATCTAATTATCTAAAGACCAATCTTCAGTGACCCAATTAACAAGAAAGACAACTTTTGAACAATGATTACAAGAAACCTATTTTCCAACTTCTGTTTCCTTTCATTATAATAATGTAGTCGTAAAAGCTAGCATTACTCCATCTCTCTTTGTTGTCAATTGTTTAAGCAGTTTAGCATCTTTCCTTGTTTTTAAAATACTCTCTCCCATTCTTTTATATGTTATCTTAGGAGGCGCGCATTCCTGAAAAAAAGGCAAGTTAAAAGTGGGAATTGGAAGATTGCTTTGCTGCTAACCAGCATAATGAAGTGCCATAAGTTGTCAACGCTATCACACTCTTTCTCTTGGCCTATTTAAATTCTCCATCAACCTTTAGACATTCCTCAAGCTGAATTCCAATTCCCAAAACAAAGGTATGTCTTCCACTTATATATCTCTCTTTGTATGTTTACAACATACTCCTAGTATACTTGTCTAAGATTAAAGCATAGTTATGATGGTTATTGTGGTGAGCATGTACAACACCATGCACATGAAAGTTTGAAGAACCTATGGCCCGTAAGGGATACCAAAGTTCATTTAATTAAGGACACTGTTATATGACGACTAGCCAACCAGTCCATTTTTGGTTCTCTAAATCATGTCCAAAACTGTATGTTCTATGCATGTTTCATATTATATCAATCCAATATACTCAATCAGTAGCGGATTCAGAATTTAGAACTCACTTGTAGTTATTTTTGTTTCTTCTCATACACACACATATATATATAAGGTCCATATCAAAACGTCATGTCTACTCTAAATCCGCTACTATACACAACTTAGGTAGACCTATGTAAACATGGCCCGTGTTTAATTAAGGGCTGCCAAGACCCTTTTAGGTAGAAATACAGGTACTATAGTTTCCTTTCAGCTCTAAAATACGCGTTACATATAATACGTTTCACGTTATATATACATAGTTGGGTTGCTTTAATTAATGGTTTCACATTTTCAACCTCAAAGGTGATCTGCTTTTGCTGTAGGGGACTAGTGGTTTAATTTATTTATAGTAGTTGGTTATTCCCATGGTTGTAGTTATTACTTCACGAGTATGTCTTCATCACTTCTCTTTCTTGAACCACATTGGATGAATGGGTGATAGTACTTAAAAGGAAATATTTTGCATTTATGTCTATCAGCTGCAAGAATAAACAAGAGCACCTTCATTGACAGTTCGCAAGTTTCCCTATTCCAAGAGTAGTAGTAAAATTGAGTGTATCATAGAGATGTCAATTATATTAGTTAAACAATTCTTTTTTATATAACGGTGGCGTCCGAACAGCTTGCGCTCACCTCGACAATTTCACCGAGTACTTGTTATTTTCCACTGGCACATATTACATAGCTTCTTGTATTAAAAATTGTCACTGAAATTTATATGGTGTCATTGTCTTGTCACTGTAAGAGGGTACACTTTCAGCCTTTGCTCACAAGAAGTAACTTCAATTCGTCGTAACTCATTTCATGTAAATCCTTCAAGTATGAATGCTGTTGTACGGAGCATTTAATTCTCCCTCAGCCAACCTTTGATCAGTAAAATCTCCACTAGATTCTATTAGGTGTTATAAATAAGAGTTGTATGTATACCCTTCTCTTATTCTCACAAAAGAAGAGTAAGATAATAAAAAGAAATTCAAATTTTAATCATATATCTAAATGTAACTTCTTTATATCCTCTGTTGTTGCAGTCAAGATGAACTTCATGAGGAACTGCATGTTTTTGTTAGCTTTTATGGCTGGAGTGATTTCATCTACTTCAGCAGAACAAGATATATATGTGGTTCACATGGACAGGACAAAAGTCAGATCATTAGACAGTTATCTTGGATATTCCAAAAGATGGTATGAAGATGTTATTAATTCTATAACTGAACTCTCTTCTTATGATGAAGAGGAACAAGTAAAACCTCCTCAGCTTCTCTATGTTTATGAAAAAGCCATTTCGGGTTTTTCAGCAAAACTCTCCAAGAAACAACTCGAATCACTGAAATATGTTGATGGATTCATCACAGCCGTGCCAGATGAAATGCTAAGCCTACACACCACTCATTCACCTCAGTTTCTTGGGCTGGAAAGTGGCAAAGGACTTTGGAATTCTCCAAATTTGACCTCTGATGTGATCGTTGGCGTGATCGATACTGGAATTTGGCCTGAACATATAAGTTTCCGTGATTCTGGCATGCCACCGGTGCCTTCTCGTTGGAAAGGCACATGTCAGGCTGGAACAAAGTTTGGTCCTTCAAATTGTAACAGGAAAATTATTGGTGCAATGGTTTTTTCTAAAGCTTATGAAGCCTTTGCAGGAAAAATCAATGAAAAAGAGGATTACAGGTCACCGCGTGACTCAGAAGGTCATGGAACACATACTGCTTCAACTGCAGCTGGAAATCTTGTGAAGGGTGCTAACCTTTTTGGTCTGGCTAAAGGCTTTGCTGGTGGTATGAGCTATGGATCAAGAATTGCAGTTTACAAAGCATGTTTCAAGTTAGGCTGCTCAAGCTCTGACATATTAGCAGCTATGGATCAAGCTGTTAGTGATGGGGTGGATGTACTGTCACTTTCTTTAGGAGGTTTACCAAAGCCGTTTTATGTAGATAATATAGCTATTGCCGCATTTGGTGCAATCCAGCATGGGGTCTTTGTTTCTTGCTCAGCAGGAAATTCAGGACCATTGAATTCAAGTGTAGGCAATGCAGCACCATGGATTATGACAGTTGCTGCTAGCTCGCTGGACCGCAGCTTTCCAACTACTGTCAAGCTTGGAGATGGGCAGGTTTTTAAAGGGGCTTCATTGTACACAGGCAAGCCTACAAAACAATTGTCCCTTGTTTATGGAAGAAGAGCAGGTGGGGAAGGAGCTGAATTTTGCACCAATGGGACACTGTCTTCAAAACTAGTCAAAGGCAAGATTGTAGTCTGTGATAAAGGAATCAACGCCAGAGCTGAAAAGGGAGAGCAAGTGAAACTGGCTGGTGGAGCTGGAATGATTATGGTAAATAGAGATGAAGAAGGTGAAGAACTTTATGCCGATCCACATGTATTGCCTGGCACATCTTTGGGAGCTTTAGCTGGAATTGCTATCAAAAGTTACATTAACTCGACGAAAACAGCCACAGCTTCAATCAAATTCGAGGGGACAGTATACGGCAATCGTGCACCAATAGTGGCAGCATTTTCCTCTAGAGGACCTAGTGCAGCTGGGGCGGATATAATCAAACCGGATGTTACTGCTCCAGGAGTGGATATATTAGCTGCCTGGCCTCCAAATATCAGTCCATCAATGCTAAAGAGCGATAAGAGAAGCGTTCAATTCAACATTCTTTCTGGCACTTCCATGTCATGTCCTCATGTCAGTGGACTAGCTGCACTGCTTAAATCTGTCAATAAAGATTGGTCACCAGCAGCCATCAAATCTGCATTAATGACAACTGCTTATACCCTTGACAAAGAAAGAACTCCAATCGCAGATGCTGTATCTGAGACTTCAATATCAGCTACTCCTTTCGCCTTTGGTTCAGGACATGTTGATCCTGAAAGAGCTTCCCATCCAGGCCTTATCTACGACATCTCACCCGAGGATTACATGCATTATATCTGTAGCCTAAAATACAACTCTTCTCAAATAGCCCTCTTATTGAGAGAAAATTATACTTGTCCTAGTGATTCATTTCAGTCACCTGGTGATCTAAACTACCCATCTTTTGCTGTAACTTTTGACAGCAAAAGACGAAACCTGATCCAGTCATTTAAAAGGACTGTCACAAATGTTGGAGCCCCTAGGAGTAAATATGCTGTACAAGTGAAGGCACCTTATGGAGTATCAGTTATTGTGACGCCAAAAATTCTGAAATTTCAGAAAAAGGGTGAGAAACTGAGATACAAAGTGAGCTTTTTTGCAAAAGGAAAAAGGACTCCTGGTGATTCAACATTTGGATCACTGACTTGGATTTCCAAAATACATACAGTTAGAAGTCCCATTGCTATTACCTGGCAGTAACTCAAATTTGATGCCACCACCCAATTCTTGAAATTACATAATGCATTCTCAGTTGAATCAAATTTTTATTACTTACTTAGCTACTTACTCTTCGTTCTCTTGGTTTGCCTTATTTTTTTTTTTTTCCTTTTTGTTTAAAAATAGATGTTTGATCAGCCTTTCAAGTACATCTTTTTGTTGCAGCTTAATATCAACTACTGACAGGAAATTGCTTACTAATTTTAAGGGTATTAAATATATCATGGAAGGATTTTCAGGTGTAATAGTATTAACTAGATGTGGTGAGTTCGAGTTCGGCAATGAAAAAAATTTCTAGTAGGTAGCACTTTCACAAAAATAAAAATTATACAGGCGCGACTCTAATTTTCTCAGATTCAAAAAGATAATAACATTTTTTTGTTATATCATGTACTCCTTCTCCCTTAACGACTATCCTCATTTCAAAGTTTGACATGACATATTTATTTATTTATTTATTTATTCTAGTTGTCCAAAATAATTTGTCAATTTTAATTTTGACAGCTAATTTTTGTTAGTCATATTGACTATTCATTACCCCACAATCCACATATCCATATATAATGTAACATAACTACCATTCTTTACACCAAATAATCTTACACAACTTACAATTTTCCAATAAATAACCAAACGTAAATGTGTCGAATAGACTACTTAAAACAAATTGAATCAGTAAACAAAAGAAGACCTAAATTGTTCAAAATTAATCCAAGTCAAAAATACAGATAAGGGAATTACCATAACGTGGTTTACCAAATTCTTTGAGCAAGTGACACCATCATAAGAAAAATCTAAACATCTTATGCCGTGCCAAAATCAAACTCATATAAAATTCTGAAAATGTTTCATCTACTTTTTTATACTAGCTACTTGTTTAGTTTAAAGAAAAAAAATAGACGCCGTTAAGTAAATGAACTGTACAAACTAACAGAATCTGTTTTAAAAAATGATTTTTTCTATATTTACAAAATAAATTTTCATTTTTTAATCTTTATTAAGCTATGTGCTAGGTTAAATTAGTTCATATAAAATGAAACAGATGAGTATTATCTTAGATGAGCTTTCAAGTTCTGTCAAAGATAACGGGACCCAACCTGAACTTTGTCCTCGTTCAATATCTCCAAAGTCTACCTTAACCGCGTTACTTTCTACAAAAGTTCCATTTTTGTATCACAAAGTTTAATATTGTCCTTTAGGAACCTTCTCCTTTTCACCTGATCCTGCTGTATTTTTGTGATCTTCTTTCTATTTCTAGTCATTATCCTATAAAGGTACTTTCTTTTCTTGATTTTGTACATTTTCTTGCTTAATTGGTTACTATAATTCAAGATTCAAGAACCCCATTTGGATATTTCTTGTAAAGCTGCTATCTTTTGCAATCCTCCCCTTCTAAAAGGGGTAAGGTAGCTTGTTTTTGTACATGGTGTGTGGAATTGGGTAAAATTTAGGATCTTGAATAGACCCTTTTGAGATTTTTATGATTTGTTAGGTATGTTTGATCAGTTTGTATGCTAATGTATAGTAAAAGAATAAGAAGAGTGTAATCTGATAGTAGTAGTTTGTATTAATGGATAATAACTATAATAATTCTTCACCTGGATACCCACCATATAACACTGGTTATGGTTACCCTCCACCTTCAAATCAACCATACCCCCCTCCCAATTCTGGTGCATATCCTCCCCCTCCTCCACCGGGTTCTGGTCCGTACCCGTACCCTCCTCCCTCGCATTATCCACCTCCTTACAATGCTCAACATTCTGGTCATTTTGACTATCATCATCATCCTTACCCATCAGCTCCGTCAGCGCCTCCAGCACCACCCGCCCACCACCAGACCAGCTCTTTAGACTATGGTTACCCTCCACCACCACATGGTGTCCCTAATGCATATCCCCCTAATGCGTATCCGCCTCCCGCGACATCTTCTGCTGTGCCTACTATTCAACATCAAGGCAGTTTCCAATATGCTGCACCGGTGCAGCAATATCCACATTCTCCCTGGCCTCCGAGGCCTTTGGAGAGCCAACCATCGAAAATTCATGATTCTCTCTATCGGCAGGATAGTGTTTCATCTGTTAGTAGTTCTGCGTCTAGCTATGATCATGGTAAAGATGACTCCTCCACTCGCCCTTCAGCTTATCCACCGATCCACGATCTCGTAGCGAACATGAATTTGTCTGATAATCACCCTTCTGCCCCTGCTTCTCCTCCTGCTCCTTCTTCAGCGTCAGTTCCTAGTTCCCCTGCGACTTATCACTCAGGGCCGAACTCTGTGCCCTCAAACTACAATGCTCAAGGGACTATGTATGGGCATTCAAATTCCTCCTTTTCGAGGTGGGGAGCAGAGTCTCCAAAACCAAACTATCCAACGCCATATGCTGAACCACAGAATACTCAGGCTATGCAGGTTGTGCCATTCTCGCCTTCTAAAAGCTCTTTAAAAGTTTTGCTCTTGCATGGAAATCTGGATATTTGGGTATACAGAGCAAACAATCTCCCAAACATGGACATGTTCCACAAAACCATAGGGGATATGTTTGGGCAAATGAGTAATAAGATCACAAGTGATCCTTACGTCTCAATTACTGTAGCTGATGCCGTAATTGGCCGGACTTATGTCATAAACAATAATGAAAATCCCGTATGGACTCAACATTTTAATGTCCCTGTTGCACACTATGCTGCCGATGTACAATTTCTTGTCAAGGATGATGATATAGTAGGTTCTCAGCTTATGGGGACGGTGACTGTCCCGCTAGAACAGATATACGGAGGGGGTAAAATAGAGGGTTTCTTTCCAATCCTAAACAGTAGCGGAAGACCTTGCAAAGCTGGAGCAGTTTTGCAGATATCAATCCAATATGTTCCAATGGATAAATTAAGTTTTTACCATCATGGAGTTGGTGCTGGTCCTGAGTATTATGGGGTTTCCGGAACCTATTTTCCACTGAGGATGGGTGGAACAGTTACTCTGTATCAAGATGCTCATGCTCCTGATGGATGCCTTCCAAATTTGATGCTCGACTCTGGAATGCAATATGTACATGGAAAGTGCTGGCGTGACATCTTTGATGCCATACGCCAAGCCCGACGATTGATCTACATTACAGGATGGTCAGTGTGGCACAAAGTCAGACTTGTTAGAGATGGTGCTTCTGGTGAAGGTAAAACATTAGGGGATCTTTTGAAGTTAAAGTCACAAGAAGGTGTAAGAGTTCTGCTTCTTATATGGGATGACCCAACATCAAGAAGCATCCTTGGCTATAAAACGGTATAACATTATTTTGGTGAAGTTTTGCTTTTGTATGTGTAGCAAATGAATACTCAAGCATCATTTAAGGATTTAGATAACATTTCGATGTCTTAGGTGGATGTTAGCAGCATGTGTGAGATGTAGATTTGTTTATTTTCTCCTTTTCATTTTCCAAATGATCAGTTAAAATGTCAGGAAAAATATTATGTGAAAACCTAAGTGTATTCTCTTACTCACGTTATCTGCAGATATACTGTTGTTTGCTCAGTTGTTGCACACTTCTATTCAGAGTTCTAATCATTTATCGATTAAAATACCAAGATATACATCCATGGAATCTTTATTAATAAAAACATTTGTTAAATTCATGTTCTGTGACTGCCAAGACAAATTGCAGTCAACAGCAAGTTTATCATTTTTAGTCTATAAAACTAGTGCATCAACAAAGACAACTGGACAATATCCATGCACTGGATGTGCAAGATTTCTTGTGATTCTGTTTTGTTTACTGCCTATGCATATCTCGATATCCATTTATTTCAATGAGATTAACTCGTGATGTACTTCTATTTCAGCATTTCTTCTGCAATACTAATACGTGATGGCTAACCGTTTATATTTTTTTTTACTGTTCTTTGTTTTAGATTGTTCCGAAGGCTTCATGTAAATTTTGTTTTTGACGCTTAACTTTGAGCTGCAGGATGGCGTTATGGCAACCCATGATGAAGAGACTCGTAGTTTTTTCAAACATTCTTCCGTGAAAGTGCTGCTTTGTCCTCGAGTGGCAGGGAAGCGTCACAGTTGGGTCAAGCAGAGGGTAAGTTAGATTTTAACGTTCTTTCTGTAGCTCTTTTTAGGATAAGTTATATGACATCAGTTATCAAAAGTGCATGAAATCAGCAGCCCTGCAAGAATTCAAGATTCTGGGGTTCTGGCCATTGAGCATCATTCACTGTTTAATACATCTATAAATTCTTGTACTTACATATTATTTTTGAATTAGCTTCCTTGCTCAGGGACAGATAACTTCCTTTTATCTCATGGTTTTACTGACCTTTTACTTTCCCCAAATGTGAATCCCCTATTGCCTTTTCTATGCGCGAACTATTCAAGTATTTATCCCTGGCAAAATAGAACTTGTTCAAACATTACATCTCCTTTGACTGCATTTGATTTCTGCCTTCCCTCTATGTTTCTTTGCTGGCCTGTCCCTTTACCAATCATTGAAGGTGTGCGCCAACCGCCAAGTCCCTTATCATGTGGGTTTACATACATCTTAGAGTATGTTAAAAGAGTTGAAAACTATAAATCGTTTCCAGTAATGTACATGTGATGATGTCTTTATCACAAAATTTTACATTATACTGTTAGACTACTTAATAAGTTTATTTCTTTAAATACTCCATAAGCCTAATGCTTTTGAGTTTGTTATGCAGGAAGTTGGAGTGATTTATACACATCATCAGAAAACGGTGATAGTGGATGCAGATGCCGGCAACAGTAAAAGAAAAATCATAGCATTTGTTGGAGGACTTGACTTGTGTGATGGGCGATATGATACTCCAGAGCATCCTATATTTCGAACACTCCAGACAGTGCACTCTGAAGACTACCATAATCCTACTTATGCTGTAACTTCTTTTCCTTAATATTCTTTAGCTTGATTTCAGGGACATTGATTGAAGTTGTTTAATTTGCTGATTTCCACCTTATATATTTAATTACTCTGCACAATGATTTATTCTTGATTACTTGCAAAATCTAACTATTTATGGTTTGTCAGTAAGGCGTAAAAGAACTTAGTTATTTACTCGTCTTTTTGGTACTCTTACCCCTGGGATATCAAATATCAATAGTGCCTTTCGTTTATATCTTTGAGCTTGCCAACCCTAGCTAGTGTAAGATAAAGGCTGTACAAAAGGAATACATGTCTACAATAGTTGGAAACGTTAGTTCTTCTTCAAAAGCTTATGATTATATGAGCTGTTATAAATTCTGAGAATGACCAGAGAGCAGGCTATTGTCATTTGTGCTTCCCGCACCGTTCCATATCAGAGTGAAAACCATCGTTCTCCATGTCCCCGATAATGCATCCATCAGGAACTACTCTACTGTCTTCTAATTAAATTCTGATATTACACAATACAACAAGTTAAATGACAGGTTGACAACTATCTTTTACTGGAGTGATTTATGATGTGACTTTTTATCGTTCTTATTTCCAAATAATATTAGACAATGCACATTTTTGGACTATCACCTGAATAACCTAGTCTAGCCGAAGTACAGTGTAGAATTTGAAATCGGAAGGCTGTGATCGGACCAATTTTCTCCACAAGCTTAATCCATTTTCAACCTTTGGAACAAAATTAATTTTTTGTCCTACATGACTACATCTTCTTCAGTTGAATTAGTTCTTTTGGCAACAAAATTAATTTTTTGTCCTACATCTTCTTCAGTTGAGATTAGTTCTTTTGCCATAATAGTTATCCCTAGTCAAGTTACATATTTCGATCTTGTACCAGGAGTCCAGGAGAGAAGATTTTACGCTCTGATCATTAGTGAAATATGTCATCTTGTTTTTTTAGACTTCACAATTAACCTTAAAGTAGAAATATACATCTCCATGTGAGATATATTGTGTTGAGTTACATATTTCTTTCTGTGTTTCTTTGATATAATTCTTGAGTGAAGTTCTTTTCATGCAATTACCTTTTTCCACCCACAAGTAAACATAGTTCTTTGCGTTGCATTGATAGTCCACCTCATGTGCTTAACAGGGGAGTGTAACTGGGTGTCCAAGAGAACCATGGCATGACTTGCATAGTAAAATTGATGGTCCAGCAGCGTATGATGTTCTCACAAACTTTGAGGAGCGCTGGTTGAAAGCTTCAAAGCCTCACGGCATTAAAAAGTTTAAGACGTCATATGATGATGATTTGCTCCGAATTGAAAGAATTGACGAAATTCTTGGTATTTCGGATGCTCCATCTGTCAGTGCTGATGACCCAAACGGTTGGCATGTACAGGTTGACTTATTTACTTAAGAAGCAAACTTTAGAAATTTAATTGGAGTATTATTTTCTATCTTAGACTGATATATTCCTTTTCAATTCTTAACCAGATTTTTCGTTCAATTGACTCAAATTCGGTCAAAGGCTTTCCAAAGGATCCTAAAGAAGCAACAATGAAGGTGAGAAAGATAGATGGAGGGGAGTGACAAGTGATAGCGAGGGGAATTTTTGTCTGCTCCAAAGCATATACTTGTTTTCTTATTTAAAGTGGACTCGTTTTTTTTTTCTATTTTGCAGAACCTGGTGTGTGGGAAGAATGTTCTTATTGACATGAGCATACACACAGCATATGTTAAGGCCATTCGTGCTGCACAGCATTTCATTTACATTGAAAATCAATATTTCATTGGTTCATCGTATAATTGGAGTCAACATAAAGATGTTGGTGAGAAGCTATTTCTGTGATGTGTACAACATATTTACCAACCTCTTCAATATGTTAAGTGAGCAGATTCAACGATTTTAACGTGCTACTTTTTGTAGGATTACATTATACCATTCTTAGCCTATTTGCGACGTCGACTAGATACTTTTACTTTGCCATTGTTCCATAGCACTTGGTGGTACCTTTTATATCCTTTTTCTTAACAGGTGGTGGTACCTTTTACATCCTTGTTTTATCCTCTAACGTATCCAATGTCAACCTCATTCCTGAATTTCAAGACCATCCAACTGCATATGCAGGATTCTTTGGGAGGGCCAGCTTCTGTGGGAGAAACTGGCCTTTTGGCAAACCGCAAAGAGGTTTCATGCATAATTTACAGAAGTTGAGTTTCCGTGTTGCAGACATATGATCAAGGACAGTAGGTTGTGATGTGTCTTAAGTCCGTATCCACTAGAGCACTCCTTTTGGCAGTTGGAATTAGACTCGGTAAAAGTTTACTTATGGGCACACCCTCACATATGGAAGTGACCAAAACTTCTGATACTTATAAAAGCTTCCCCATATTTAAGTCAAATGACACTTATAAGGATATAAATTTAGCATTTGAAGCATGACCCTCAAAAGACTCACGTGAGTGAATATTTTCTGGAAAGGAAACTTGAAAGGCATTCCACTATAGATGAAAGAAACATGATAAGAATCTTTTATCTTAGAAATGGGTGATGCTCCCTTTTTTTTTTAAGGGTTTGGGGGGGGGGGGGGGGAATTCAATTAGCTGTAAGCCGTGTTCTTGAGGATGTCTTAATACAACATCGTGGTTATTTGTACATTTTAAACCATTGATTTATTATGAAAAACTTTAAAGAGAGTATGGTGATATTCTACTCGTCCTATACTAATGGTGCTTCTTTGTTTGGCAAAATGATTCTACCTTTTATTAAAAGTTTTACATATCTTGGGAAGTAATATAGCTGATCTTTTGGTAGTCAATGCAATTCAGTATCCGAGTTTACTGTATGCTGCAGGTGCAAATAATCTGATTCCTATGGAAATTGCACTTAAAATAGCCGAAAAAATAAGAGCGCATGAGAGGTTTGCAGCATACATTGTCCTCCCAATGTGGCCTGAGGGTAATCCAACTGGGGCTGCTACACAGAGAATTCTTTATTGGCAGGTAAAGCTAAAATTACTCGAGTTAATGGAGAAGAATAATGTCATGCTAAATCTTTCTAAGCTAATTGAAGTGTTTTGTGATCGAGAAATCATGGATATGTGCTTGTCAGCTTAGTGAAAAATCAATTGTCTTCTAATTGTTATAAATAGTGCTAGTGAAACCTAACTCTCTTCTTTGGTTTACAGAACAAGACAATGCAAATGATGTATGAGACTATTTACAAGGCGCTAGAGGAGGTTGGGCTTCAGGATACATACTCTCCGGAAGATTATTTGAATTTCTACTGTCTTGGTAACCGTGAGGCCGGTAATGTTAAGGAAAATGAGAGTCCTGGCACTGCAAACACTCCTCAGGTACTTGCAATGACTCCATTCTCCTCAAAGAAATTCTGAAGAATTGGGAAATTCGATTTATGTCTCGACCAGTTATTCCACTTGCCTCTTCTTGAAAGTTTCTCTTTATTTGTATAAACTTTTTCGCTAATTTTTCCACTGCAACACGGTTGCTTTTAGACGACAGGCTTTGTTTAAATCACAAATTACTAGGTGGCTTTACCTCTTAAGTTTCCTCCTATATTTGTTGTAAAACTGTCTCCATAGATTGTCCCAGCGCTGCACATTATTCATCACTTGCGGGGTTAACGGTTTGGTTTTGTTGTTGCAGGCGTTTAGTCGAAAATACCGCAGATTTATGATTTATGTTCATTCTAAAGGCATGATTGTGGATGATGAGTATGTGATATTGGGATCTGCAAACATCAACCAGCGCTCTCTGGAGGGCACTAGAGACACGGAGATTGCAATGGGAGCATACCAACCTCATCATACATGGGCAAGAAAACAGTCAAGGCCCTATGGACAGGTGATTAGCAAATTCCAGCTACTTTGATTTTGATATCAAAATATAGTTGATTGATTATTGATACCACTACTAGTTAATTGACTGGTTGATACTAATGCAAAAGCACTGTTGGAAATCCATATAGGTGTTACCAATTTGCAATTAAGATTTAGTCCTTATCGTTACACTTACATTAGATCTCGTGTTTGCCAGTAATCTTCTTGGTGATAAGAGATTTTTGTATCACAACTTCCCTCCAGATGTTTTAGGGATGCTTCCTCTTTTAGCTCTTGAATCATCATAAATTTTGTTGTTATTTTGCTCTTCTTTGTAAGGCATAATTTGGCAGGGAAGAAAAAAAAGCCATCATCTGATCTATTTGCCGTTGTCTGTGTAAATATATCTGCCGCAGATTTATGGATATAGAATGTCTCTGTGGGCTGAGCATCTTGGAGTTGTTGAGGACTGCTTCACACAGCCAGAGTCGTTAGAATGTGTAAGACGGGTGAGGTCCATGGGTGAATTTAACTGGAAGCAATTTGCAGCTGAGGAAGTAACAGAAATGAGAGCGCACCTCTTAAAGTACCCAGTTGAAGTTGATCGAAAAGGCAAGGTGAAGAATCTTCCTGGATGTCCAAATTTCCCAGATGTTGGTGGAAACATAATAGGATCGTTCTTGGCAATTCAAGAGAACCTCACCATTTGAATTTTACCATTTCTTTCGTATATCATTCATAGAGATTTTTGAACCCCGAGGAAAATATACAACCTTGATTGGTATCTATAGAAGTTTTCGAGTGATTCATCCATTTATAACACTTAGTCAGAGGAAGAGGGTGAGAGTGTTGAGTATAGTAGAAACATGTACAGTTAATATTTCCTATTTATTTTTAACGATTTTGAGGTGTACAAGCTAGTTACAAATTGTTAATTTTGGGCATAATGTAACTGTTCAATATGAGGTAATAAGTGTGTGTATGTTTGATCACTAGGTAGTTTCCACGTTTTCATTTTGTACATAATCATTATAGATAAAATTCTTTCTTGGGGATCGACTAGTTAGGTGGAAAAGCGTCAATTATAACTAGAAGATATAAATAAAAAGGATGGAACTGTTTTGCTTCTTTCACTGTGTACTACAACTCCACATTACTCAGACTCTTTGGTTACCCCCTTTTTCTTCTTAGCTTTTACTACTTGCTTTTAGTTTGAGAGTAACTAGCATTCTACCATTATTAGAATTAGGCAGGTGCAAGGCACATAAACTAAAGGATATGACATAACCAACGTATCGTTGGAACTTTTTGAGCTAAGACTGCCATGTAAATGATAACAATACATCGTTAAAGACCAACAGGGAATGTTGAGATTAAAGTATTCCTCAATATAAAAGTCGGAATGGACAAAACGAAATTCTCATTAAAAGGAAAAGAATGAGATACACTAACCATTTAACAAAAATTTGCACAGTTTCACCAATTACCCTCTTTTTTCCCCTCAAATTAACATAACTAAAGTACACTGATATGTAAATAAAAGAGTTTTATTGTTTATAAGAGGTTATTTATCTTTAAATTGTAAGTTATACATAAAATTATTGTAGATCACCTTAACCTTAACCGTAATGCAAGAAAACTTTACAAAATGTTAGCGCACATGCAGAAGTTAAGCTTCTATATAACTAACCACTCATGCATGCTATTGAAAGTTGCCTTTTCTTTTTTCCCAAAGTTACCCATCATGTTTAATGACTGAAGGAGGTGGTGGTGGTGGTTACATTAATATTGCTAGCACTAGCAGAAAGTAGAGGAATAACTGCACTACTAGAAATATCCAGTAAAGTAGCTGGCCTAACAATAACACATGAACTAGGTTGCATTGTCAACTCCTGATGAACATGGTATCGATGGTACTGTAATTTGTGGAATTATCCAAACAATTGAGGGTGCCGCCATCATCGAATAATTTCTTGCCAACATTGACGACACTGGCATTATTGTCTGATAATGACTTGGTACTATTGACATAACTGGAGCAAAACTAGTTGTCACGTTGCTATGTTTTACGTCAACTCCAACATGTTCCTTATTAATAGTAGTTGCAATATGGTTATTGCTTTGTTTAACGTCGATAAATTCACTGTTACTACAACGTTTGCGTTTACGTTCGTCATTATTTTGTGTGGTGGTGGGTATCTTTAGTGTGCCGTTAACTGAAACAGCGATGGCAGGGGTAGTGCCACTACCAGTGGCGGAGATGATAGAAGGTTCAGCATGTTGTAACAACCACCGAATAGTTTCGCCATCGGTTTTGTGACCGAGTTCACGAGTAAGCTGGAAGACTCTGGCGGCACATGTTGCTGCCATTCTTATCCTCCGTCCTCTTCCTTCTACCTTGTTACAAAAATAGAAAACAACATGCACTAAAATATTCAGGCCTTTGGCTCGTAAAAAATCACTAATTTTGAAGAAATATTACCTATATACTACCTTCCAAAAACTATCACTTTATTTAAGCAAGTATTAAACCAAAAATGAAATTACAGATTAGTCCTGATTTAGTATTAAAGCCTTCAAATATATTCAACGTGACAAAATTGTTAGTATAGTTAATGTTTTAAATACAAGAAAATAAAATTTTATATTATTAAAAGGTGTTTGTTCAAAGTGTTGTTGTTGTTGTGTTTGTTCAAAGTGTTTTTTCAAAAAGATATGTCCATTTAATTTTCTTGTAGGAAATTCAAGTTTATTGTTGAAAATTGAATTTCATTGCCTTTGTAAAATCCTGGGGAATGCTACCACAAAACTTATGCAAATTACTCTATGAAGGCCGTCAATAATATTATTATGTCTACCGAAGTCTAATTTCTCGCAACAGAATCCTACTTAATCTATATTACCATTACATGTACAAACTATCTAACATATATACCTTAGTATGCCGATCTTTGCTAGAAGCAACCTTGTTATGCTGCTGCACTGGCGGTGGCGGTGACATTGGCAGTTGTGCTGTTGACACTGAGTGTCTCATTGTTGGGGTGGGTAGTGTGACTTTGATAAAGGGTGGTTTCTGATCAGCCAGGTCTTGAGGCTCTTGCTTGGGAGATATTATTGGTATTGTGGTTGTTGGTGGAACCATGTGTCGCCGCCGTGCTGACGGTGGCACTGCCATGAAGGATGGAATGTTGTTGATGTTTGTAGAATCCATGGAATATGGAACCAATATGTGGATGGAGATGTTCTGTGGAGTGTGGACGTAAAGTGCAGCTTATAAATAGAGTGCGATTCTAGCAATTAAAGATGAGTTTTGGTGCGACTACTATGCTTTAATTTGTGTAGAACCAATAAATTCAGCACGCTGACTTATAGGGACACATGCCCTATATAATATACCTACTCAGAAAATATGTAGTACTCCTATTTGCATTCAAAAAATTTATCAAAACAAATAATTTAACTTCAGTGATCGCAGATTCAAGTGAAAACTTATTTATCTTGTTATAAGATGATAAAAGTTGCAACATACGTTTTGCATTAATTTATCTAGCACAAATATTAGATGTGAGCAAGTTTTTTTTTTTTCCTCTACCTACTCCTAAAAGTTACTGTACGTTGTAATAGGGGCGCCAAGGATGGAGTTAGGAGACAAAGGTATAGATTTCAAAGGACTTTTTTTTCTTTGGATTAGGAAATAATGTTGGTTTAATTTTGGTAATCAATCGATGCAACTTTTAATCATAGCCAAAGAAAAAGAGAAGTAGTACTAGTAGAATACTAATTAGCTTTTGAGAAGCTAGGTAAGAAAATGAGTGGATAGTACATCTTTCTTGCAGGACTTGATATATGCTTAGTCCAATATTTATTTTAAAATTTCTGAAACCGTATGGCCATACTAAGTTTGTATCTATTAAGTATTTCAAAAGAATAATACCTGTAATTCTATTTTGTATCTACTGATTTAAAATTTTACATACACCTCTGGGTAGGTACCATATCTAGTTGATCAGCTGTAGAAAACTCAGAAAAGGTGCTAATAAATAGAACAAAGGGTAGTGGGCACGAGTGGGCGCTACTGTAGTAGTGGTAACAGTTAGGTGCTGGACCAACGTGGCCCGTAGTCTTCAATGTAATGTGATGAAAAAGTGGTCCACTCTGCTCTCATCCTCTAATAAGTTGGAATATTAAGAAATGCCAAGTAGTCGAGTTAAATCTATCTTTAAATTGATTATGGTAGAAATAGTGGTTCGAGTCACGCGCCGAGAGAAGTATAGAAATACTATAAATCCTCCAAAAATAGTGGGGAAAAAATCTTTGAATCAGTTAAGAGTGCAATTTAGATATTGCATAAGCAATAAAAAGAAAAAAAAAAAAATTGACAGAGTGGGAACTTACCCTTCTACAAGACTTGTCTATGGTAATGCCTCACCTACAAGACCAAACTTTGTATAGGAGACTAGAGGAGTGGGAACTTACCCCTCTACAAGATTGTCCCGTAGTGTGTGTAGTTTACACCACACTTCAAAGCCTAGTGTAATAAATTATTTATACTATCATTGTATCTTAAGCAGCTACTAACTTATAACAAGTCACTTGAGGTATTTTTTTAGATTACCAAATTAAGCTTATTTTACACAAAATACTTGTGGTTGTAGGTCACTTCAACATGATGATGTAAAAAATATTTATTTGGTACTTTAAAATAATCAAAAAAATTTATATTACCATCAATAATAACCAGTTATTTAATTAAATTTAGTTAATAAGAAAACAATGACCAACTTTGTGGTAATTCGGCGACAAGATTAGCCAGAGTATTAGACGTGAGTTTTAGCTACCGTGTGGACATAAATTTGGTTGAAACTTGAAAAAAACGAGATTTTGAAGTTGAGTTAGAAAAAATATTTTTGAAACTTGAAGTTGTATTTTGACATACAATTCACTTGAAAAAAAGTTCAATTTTGGTGAGTCTGGACAAAGCATTTCCCCAAATCTAGTCTCCACCGATTTTTAGGAATCTGAAGACTTGGTTTCCAAATTTTGGATAAATCCTATAAACATCTATAAACAAAGAAATATTTGAAATATTATTTATTTAAAAAAAAAAAACTCCCATGTAATGAGTTTTGTGAGAGTCAGCAATACCGTTTGATTACTGCTCCCTCTTATGCAGCAGTGAACCTCAATGCACTTTTGGATTAAAACAACATTATACACCTTTTCTTAATTCTAATATCAAAATACTACACCTTTTCTTAATTCTACTGTCAAACTGCTACACACTTTCTTGATTCTAATTTCAAAATGTTACAACTGAAAAAAGACAAATGTGGATCTCGATTGTAACAAAAAATGGAGCCAACAGTTGAGTGGCTTCCCCTCAAGAACCAGACATGTAGGTGTATCTAGTCTGGGCTCCGATAAGTAGTTCAATAAGTTTTTCTGCACATCAAGGAAAAGAATTGGTCAGGAAAGATATATAAAATTTACATCAACAATGTCAAACAAACAACATACTTTGAAACTAACTTAACATGAAAAAGCATCAACATACCTGCAAAAAATCCAACTACAGGAACAGGTTCTACAATTTTTTGAGTGCTTTCAAGTCTTCGCCTGAATTTTTTTTAAGGCATTAGCATTGCTTTGATTTCTGTTAGTTCTCTTTTCTGAATTTCATAATGAAGCAATTAACAAGCAATGACTGGAAAACAGTATTTTTACCGGGTGTAATTAGAGAAAAATGGATCTCGCATGAGGTAAAGCACCCATAACAGCTTCCTCCTTTTTAACTGCAGTGTGTGGAATAAACATATTATTCAAGGATGAAGCAAAATTCTATTACTGCAGTAGGTAAATTCAAAGCCACTGGACAAATCAGATGAATCATGTAAGGGGAGAAAGGGCGTAAAAGAAGAAGGAAATGGAATGACAGTGCAGTTGCATCCACACTAAAAGAACCACGTCTGGATCAGCAATGCAGAATGCTTAATATGAGATTTAGTAACCCATATAGAAGGAAAGTACACCTATTTTTCAATTTCATTTGGGGGTGGGGTGGGGGGACTGTTGAGAGAATGCAAGTGAACCCCAAATCAGTTTAAGCTATATATATATATATAAAGCTTTTGTGCAATGATCTACAGTGTTCTAACCTCATCCTTCTCGGGTTTAGAAAATTGAAAATGCTGGTCTTTGCTGCTATCTTGTGACGTTATGGCAGAGAGAATGCTGTTTCCTACGAGATCCACAGCCAATGAAGTGAACCAAGGAAACCAAGATCGCGTTCCATACTTCCTTACCAGCAAGACATAAATGAGAGGTCTTAGGATGAACATAATCTCCCCAGTCACAAATAACCCTCCACGAATGCCTTTCTCAGATAAGAAGGTTGACAGACTGGGTTTTCTGATCACCTTAGCTGTGATCACATAAAGTAGTTAAGATATCAGATAATGATTGATTTACCAATAAAGACAACAGATTTTAATTCAGCTGAAACCAACGATTACCTGGAGGTTCCAAAATTGCTTGCTGCTGTTGAACCCTGCGCAACCAAGCTGGCTCAGAAACCATCCTAGCATTCTGACCAAAGCTACTTAAGGCAGACATTGCCCTACCTTCAAGATTCGATGAGTTCCGACCCTGAAAATGATTGGCACCCAGTCCTTGATTTCGGATGGGCTTCGTTAAATGCCCCATGCTATCTTGGGGACTCAAATCGTCTGAATCTTCCAAGTTTTCAGTTTCCCCACCTTGCAAAAGCATTTTATATCCTTTACTTCTGAAAACTGCCAGCCTAACACACACCCTGGCATCCATTCGAAAACAAATTGTGGTAGAAATAGTTAATCATAGACTACCAAGTAGGCAGTTGGACTAATATTTAAGTTGAAGTTGAGAAGAGAGTATTTGAAGTGGAAAAGAAGTTTGTGGAAGTTCAGTTGTATTTAAATAATGGAGTAATTTATTGGAAAAAGAAGCTTGCGAAAGTTGAAGATTTGTGAGAGCAAACTGCTAATATTAAACTTTGGGTGAAAATCGTTTTCATCCTCCAACTTTGCTTTTAAGAATCAAACACATCCCTCAACTTTGAACAATAAACAAATTCATCCTCCTATTTCATGCAGTGTCTATTATGTCCTTTCCATTTTCAAGCTCATTTACTATTTTACTTTTTTATAAATTTTAAACTATATTGCCCATGCCATATATGTATTATATGTGATATTTATCTTTTACACTTAACTCCTTTGGCTATAATTATAATTAAGTTATATCTTCTTTTATATTACGCGTCCTCTTCTATTCCTTAGTGTATATATAGATTTTAGAGTTTGAATTTTCATTAATGTAATATTGTTTTATTATATCATAATTTTGAAAGTCATTTAGTAATATATAGCATTGAATCACTTAGTGATTTTGATAAAATATATATTTATTCGTAAAATTCAATTTTTGTATTACATAAAGTTGTTATTCTCTTTCATTCTCAATTGTGTAAATATATTATTGAGTTTGGTTGTTATATCAAAATTACAGAATACCGATACGAACAAATAATTCTAATTAAATTTATTCATCTTTTTTGATCTTTTATTATTCTAACATTCTATATGCATATCAAAATCTTTTATTTCACTTTTTACTTTAATTAGAACTACGATTTATTTGTTTTATCTCTAAGTCCATAATATAAATTAAAAAGAAAAAATACATAATATATTAAAAAAGTACTGTAATATATATGTTGATAAAGAGGGCAAAATAGGTATTCAAAATATTAAATTGAGATGAAGGGATGAATATGTCTATTGTTCAATCTTGGGGGATGTGTTTGATTTTTAAACCATAGTTGGAGGATGAAAATGATTTTCACCCATTAAACTTTTAGTTCAAACACTCAAGTTCAGTATCTGCAATTACTCATGGGCAAACAAGTACTCGTAAATACTGAAGTTCAGTATCTGCAATGCTGAAATAACATGTCATGACCAAACGGGCCCTTGTTTCGGTAAATAAGTTGTGTGAAAGCTAATTACATTACTTACTTGGCAGCCTCTGTGATAACAATCAAGTTCCATTTTTTGTCTTCGCCATATAGCTGCTCAGCAACTACTTCAACCAACGTTTCCAAGTCCCTTAACAAAGTAAGGCATAATGACAAAGGGAGAAAAGAAGTCTCTGCAGAGCTTGTATGCACAGGGGTTGGTGTTGTCTCTATAATATGCTCATTTATGGTAGTAACCATTCCAAGGATTGAGGTAACTGCAAAAGAAAATCGCGCATTGAATAAACAACACTATTCGGAGTAGGAAAACTAACATAGCTAAAACAGAGACATCAATAAGTTACTTATTTACATTACATTTTACAAAGGGAAGTAAAACATTATATCAAGAGTCAGAAAACCCAATGTTTTGATTGGTTAAACTTGCAAAAATTTTCCAAATGAAACCAGAAAGATTAACTGCCAAATTTTTGTACCTTACTTCCCAAGAAAAGAAGCACGGTAGATAATTAATTTTAACAGAAAAAGTATTATTCTGAGTTTTATAAGCAGCAAGAAGAAGCCCAATGTTACCAAAATTTCAAATAAACCTGCTTCTGGCCCGATTTCTGATGCAGCAAATCGCTCTGGGAGAAGCCATGTCATTCCCTGGTCATACATTGGAAACCAGAACATGAACATCTAACTAGAATTTCATGAAATTGACAGTCAAACTGTGCTTTATGGCAAGGTGAAAAAACCTTTTTTATCAGTAGAAGTGAATGACAATAATGCAATACTTCATATATCACAGCAGGGAACGAAAAGAATAGACAAATAAATGGTCTTAGAAGGGTAGCCCGCCAAATTTTACCCATCTCTTAACTCTGTTTTGATTAGGCCACTAAACTACCAAAAGGAAAGCGTAGAGAGCCTTCCATCCAATTCTAATGGAAAAAGTGAAGCAAGAGAAACAGTATCAATTGTTGCAGATGGTCTTTATGCTTAAAATATGTTTTGGCAAAACGAAATTAACATTAGCTTATTGTGTACAAAGAATCTTTAGAAGGAATGGAGAAATGATAGGGTTCCCACATTTGCCACCCTCCTTCCACTTTCTTCATACCACCTGTCAACGGTGAAGGGGTTAGAGGAACAAGTGAAGTAATCATTAGTGAGACTTTGAAAGGATCACCAAAAGCGTCATCTGTGTCATGATGGGAGGGTCCTGATTCATTCAAGTTCAAACGTGCCCCCATAAAGTGTGTTCAATTTCCTTTCTCGTCATAGGAGAATCGTGCATCAAAATGAATATGCTTTTCTGTTAGGGACGTGATGATGTATTTCTTCACTTAGAATAGTTGAGCAGCAGATTACCAAAAGAAAAGATCTTTTAAAAAAGTGTGGTTAGCTGCAATGGTAATTCATCCGAGGTATCTAATACAATATAAGACCTGATTTATGTTGGTTTACACTAAAGCACAATAAGCTAAAAGCATCAACAAAGAATGGAAAAAAACATGTTACTTATGCTGCATGAAAAATGTTTAATTCCTTAAGAATACGTTAGATGTCAACTTTGCACTGTTCGATTACCATTATTCTTCCGAAACTTTTTTTTTATTTTCAGAGAAAAGCAAATGTATAAAGACCAAGGCACAAGAACCCCTCTCTATCTTTATCTCATCCCTATTGATAAGTCTATCTAAAACTATAATAGCTTCAGAAAGTTAAAGTCTTTCATATTTCAAAATCTACTTTAACTAGTGAAGATCTAAGTTGTAGAAATTTCAAGCACGCATACAAACTTTAGAAAAACATTTGTAATCTTTATATTCTTGACTTACTCAATCCCAGACATAGGGGCAACAAAAATATATGCTTTTCATGTCAACTTCATCACAAAAAAAAATAAAAAAATAAAAAAATACTATAAATATCAGATTTCCCTAACCCCCTAGCAATAGTCCTCACAAGTCTGCAAGATAACATTTCGATAGCAGTCTGCTAACAACCCATGGTTAGAACCAGCTTCCCTACTCGAGCTGAATTAGAAAAGCTTATAAGATGATTCTGAATGAAGATTTAAACCCAACTCTTTCCCCACGAACAGTATTAAAAATCTAGTTGGTCCTTCTTCTGGAAACTCAAATGAAACATATAACCTCCCCCCCAAACCCACCACCAGAAAAAAAACCAAAAAGATTATGGAATCAAACCTCCAATGGAAGAGAATTTTTTTGGCTTATATTAAGAATTCAACTACGCCTTAATCCCGAACTAGTTGGGGTCGACTATAAAAATCGTCTATATATATTCGGGCCCTTTCAATACAACAAAAAAATAAATGGTTCATCATAATTCTAATCCTTTATGGAACTTTGAAGTAGCTATGTACTAGTGATAGAGCACAATAATTTGAATTGTTGAAAGTATGATCGAATAGCAGATTGAAGAAAAGTAAAGAATTATAGAGAAAGAAGGAAGAAAAGTTACACTAGCAAGAGAGCTCAATTGGCGAACATAATCACGATTCATTCGAACCCATCGCTTGTAAGCCTCCATTCAACCACAAAGCTTCAATCTTTACTCCAAAAAAACAAGTCTTTTTTTGCTGCACCCAAGTGGAAGAATAGACATAAAGCTGAAATCTTTGTGGGTTTCAGATAAAACCCAGATGGGAAAATTGCTTGATGTTCTTCTGCTGAAATTTATGTGACAGTATGCTTACCTGCAGGCTCACAAAACCGTCTCGAATGGATGAATAATAAGGAGGTGTCCTTTTCTTAATTTCATCTCTCTATTTTATGTGTTTGCATTTTTATTCATCTAATTTTTTCTTTTTCCTTCTTTTCTAACCAATTCTTAAAATTATTTTTCTCGAGCCAAGGTCTATGCAAATAGTTTTCCTATTTTATTTGAAATAGGGGTAATATTTGTGTACACCTTATCCCCTACAGATGAAGTAATATTGGTATGTTGTTATAATAAAAAAAATTCGCTTTATAATTTTACGAGTTATTGGTTAACATCTATTTGAAAAATATGTCATAAGCAAACTATTATGTGAATTTGTTTGCCTAAGCTGTCAAAAGTACTTTATTTTAATAAGAAGTATTTATTTTTAAAAAATGAAGGTCTTTGGCCAAGCTTTAATTCGAATAAACATTAATGTATATCATTTTTGTAATTTAGTAATTTTTATACATTAGTCAAATACAAATTAATTATAACAATAAACTATTACTCTCACAAAACACTTATTTAAACAAAAAAAAACTTTTAATAAATAGCATTTTTCAAAATAAACTGATTTTAACATTACGGTCAAACATGCTCTTAGTTAAATTGACTCATAGTCATTTAAAGTTTTTGATGAGAAGAGCACCAATAAGGCAAGCTAATCACAGTACAGTAGGGCTGCATATAGTATGGTAAATAGCAAATGACCGTACCAAATCGAAATATTTTTTACTTTGATATCGATATTTTGGTATTTGGTACAGTATTTGATATGTATTTTAAAACTTTTGGTATTTGGTTCGATATTCGGTATTTATAAAAAGAATACCAAAAATATTGAAATACTTAATTACATATACAAATTATATATTTTATATTTATATAAATTATAATAACTTAATTAATCTAAATATGAGCTAATAAAATCATAAATTAGAAATTATCTAAAACTTGTGATATAATTATATATTTAATTAAACTAATAAATATTTTTAAACTAAATAAATAAAATAGTCTTTAATGCATTAACAAAGAGTTGTTTTCAAGCACCATCAAAGCTCAAAAGCTTATTATTTTATGTAAAAAAGTATACTAGATTATCATAGGTAGATTTTAAATTTCAATGAATGAAATTTTATGTGTAAGCTTATATGTACTAAGATTGTGTTCAAGTTTAGAATTTAGCTAGTGTAAATTGTACTTCGGAATTTTGGTACATATTTTGTAGTCTTTTTATATTTTGTACCAGTGCATTGCAAAGTTTCTTAGTTCCTTTAGCATTGTTTTGCAATATATATATCTATTACTTATATGTAAGTTGAAGTAAAAAAACTACGGCTACCGACTTATCGTACCGAAAGTTACCGAAACCAAACATAAAAAAATCGAACTACATCGATTAGTTTGGTATGATAATGGTATGATATTTTTAAAAATCAAAATTACCGACCCTAAATATTAAATACCGTAATGTACCGTACCACGGACACCCTACAGTGTCAAAACATTCTTAAAGATGCGAATGTCATTGCTATAGACAAAAAAAAATTATAAGTCGTTTTCGTTTTCATTTTCTACTGACCATCAAGCTTAATTGGACTATTATCTATCAGAATTCTATTTTATACTTACGAATACCCTCTCATTTCTTAATTTAATATCGTCTATTACATTTTGAAGCAGGAACTTCATTATTTACAAATTACATGTAAATAGGGGCGGATTTACGGTATGGTGACGGGGTGCCACGGCACCCGCTAGCTTCGACAAAAAGTTTGAAATTATACACATATATCTGCAGAAAACCTATAGATAAGCGTAGTGGCACCCGCAACCTATAGATAAGCGTAGTGGCACCCGCAGTAACAAACAGGTTGCGGGTGCCGTGGTCGAGCGCTGAGTTTAAAGTCCCTTGTCACTGCTGTGTTATGAGTGCGATTCCCATTCCCATTCCAACATCCTGTGGTATTTTTCCTGTCTCTTTCTGTTATTCCCAACATCCTGTGATTTTTTTCCTGTCTCTTTCTGTTTATATATTTTCCTTCCCCTTTTGCTTGCTTTTTTCCATATTTTTTTAGTTAAATCTTATTTTGATAATAATATGAATTGATTTTAGTTAATATATAGTTTTTCTTATTTTGACAATTCGAAGTTAATCTATATAAATTAAGAATAATTTTAGCAAAATTACCTTTAAAAAATTAAGTGGCTCGCTCACTAAAACTTTTGAGTTGAATCTCGTTGACTGAATTTAAAGCAGTTGTTGGGTAAAGAATTGTCAATAGATTTGATGATTAAGATGAAATCATTATCTCGAGATTTTTGAAAGTAAATTAATTTAGTCAAACATAAATGTATAATAATAGTTTACGTTTTAAGTAATTTTTTTTTATTTGGATGTGCTCTTTTATAATTTTTTTTATATAGGTATTAAATGTGTGAGAAAGAATAATTGTACTAAACCGTTATCAATAGCATTAATCAACCTAGTTAAAATAACAAATATCCTATCGAACTGATCGTACAGATAAAAAAGTGGCACCCGCTATCTTAAAATGTTGGATCCGCCCCTGCATGTAAAGGTTACATTATACATGTCATTTAATTATTACTATATAAATTCCAATTTTAAAAGTTATATCTAAATAGTGGTACTTCTTACTTCTTAAATAATTCCGATTTAGCATATGGGTTAGCTTATAAGAGTACATATTATTTAAGCCTATGTATTTATAATAGTTAGGTGAAAAAATGAGAGTGAAAATATATAAATTTATCGTGATTAAGTAATAAAAATATGTGCAATCACATAGTAATATAACAACTTGTCTGGATGGTTGTAACCCATTGTATGATATTGTATTGTTACCATGAGTACGACGTTTGTTTTGATTGTTACTCTAATTAATTATCATTATATTGTATCGTTAAATTTATGGTTACATAACCATGAAAATTATCACTTTATGTAACTACCGATTTGGTGGGATTACGTCGCTACTTGTTTTTCTTTCCCATCATGCTCTTACTTATTATTTAATATTTTTATTTACCCTTTACTTTATATTCACTTATTAAACCACGGCAAACAATATAGCATATTCAATACATTGTACAACACAATACATACAATACAATATAATACATTATGAAATCACGGGTAACAACCATCCAAACGGAGTGTGAGTAAGATGTTTTATTCTCATGAAACTAAAAATAGTGAGAATGTTACAAATCCAGAGAGGTGGATATCCTCCATTCATGAACGAATTATTTATGCTTCATTGAATGAACTAACTCATTAATCAATGTATCTTTATTAAATGAAGCATTACTTATTGTAACTCTATGGTGAGCTCTTCAACTTATATAATCGGATGCACTTTCACCTTGTAAATGACACAGACAAGAAAGTGAAATAAAACTCCTATCTCTTTCCATATCGTAAAAATTTAGTCACGTAGCCTGTTTTGACCGCGTTAAATGAATACTAGCTAGCGATGCAAAACTATTTGAAGACTAGCCATTTCCGGACAAATCACAGTATAAATACTGGGAAGCTTCAGTAAACTAACACCAGTATAAAATACTGGGGCTTTGAACAAGTTTTGTTCAAAGCCACATTATTTTGTTATGGGACTTGGTATAAAGCTTCAGTCACATAACAAAACATTGGGGATGTGAACAAAACTTGTTCAAAGCCCCAGCAGATTTATCCCTTTTGATGAGATCTTTGTTATGGGAATAAATCCCATTATTTTGTTATGGGATTATTTTGTTATGGGACTTCTTCAGTCCCATAGCAAAATACTTGGGCTTTGAACAAGTATTTTGTTATGGGACTAGACTGGGGTGTTTTTCCAACACTAATGGAGCTTAAGTGTGCGCGCGCAAATTTTTGGCTATTCTTCAATGAATTTTGAAATAATGGATAACCCCAATGAACGCGTTAAAAAATGACTACCGATCAAAATTACCATTCCATATCTTACTTCCCCATTTACTTTACTGCTCTTTTATATTTTATTTACAACATAAAAAGAGAAAAGCTTTGATTAATTGGAAGAAAAAGAAGTAGCAAAGAGAAAAGGAGGAGAAAAAAAGGTTAAAGCTCTAAAACTAAAAAGGAATATTTCAAACTTGTTTTAATCCTGTGATAAACCCTACAAAATCAAGTGGTTCATCCATCTCCCTCTAGGCTTTTCAAGAGTTTAGAGATGCAATTGACACTTGAGTTCGGGTAATTCTTTTACTTCCCTTTCATATATTATTTGGTAACATCTAAATTGTATTACTTGATTGGATTAGCTCAAAATCATGGGATTTTTTGAAAGATTAGATTTTTAGCTCAAACCCTTTTCAGATTAGTTGTAAAGCCATGATTGCTGAAAGGGAAAGTTGTATACAAGGTTTTGGTTGGGTGGTTTATGAATTTTAGTAGCTTAAATGGAAAGACTTTAATTAATAGTTGAAAGATTTGATCTTGCTTTCAATATATGTTTCATTTTTCTGTTTCTTTCTAAGTCTTGGCCACTATCAGTCTCCTTCCTATCTATGTGGAATTTGCATTTACTATATGTGAGGCCTTATCAGATCTCGACTATTTTCGAGTGCTAACAAAATCTCCAAGCAAGAGTGACGTTGCAAACTCCGCCCTACGCAAGTGAAAAACACAACTCAAGAGGAGCAGAGGCGGAGCCTGTATATGAAGTTTAGGGGTTTCGGACTCTAGTCTTTTTAACTTATGTTGTTCTAGATTAGTAACTTGTACATGTTGAATGAATTTCTTAAGACAAATATAGGGTTTGGACCAAAGCTAGGGGATTCGGCCGAACCCCCTTTTAATGCACTAGCTCCGCCCCTAAAAAGGAGGAGGGTTGCAGTAAGTTGACTATCAGCATGGAAATAGTCATATTAGGATGTGTATGTGGATAAAGAGGATTCCTATAGCTTGTCTAGCCTGATTGGAGTTAAGTAGTAGAACGATTGATTGAGCTCAATTGGAGATACTCATATAATCGATCTTTATTCCCGCTTTATTATCGTTGTGTGCGTTCCGGTTGTTATCATTATGTGCTCGTTTGTGCTATACAAAATAAGACCACGGTGGTGCTGTAGTTTTGCAATTCTAACTTAGCAAAAGGACAGCTAAGTGTTGTTTATTAGCATAACGTTTGCAAAAACTCATTAGCTTAAAGATAGTAATTTCAGCTGTTCATACATAAAATGGATGCTTTGGCCTAATATTTCACATTAGATCCAAGTTTCATACAGAAAAATATATCTTTGATTTTAAAGACCCCCATAAGTTTTTTCTTTTCTTTTTGTAATAAAGCTTAAGTTAAAGAATATTGCAACATTTAGCCATCTTTCTACTAGATGAATATTGCAAACTAGACCCCGCGTGGTCCGACTCCAAAAGTTGCTAGCCAGTGGCTTTGGGAGAGTCGCATATTGCTTCCCATGAAGATGGTGTTATCCTTTTACAGTGTTCTAAAGGTAACTTATTCCATTGTCCTGAGGGCAAATTGGGATCCTATGAACAAGGTCAGTACTTTCATAGGAAGTCTGAGTTTTGACTCCAATATTTAAAAGAAAACTTAGTTAGCAGAGTGGGATCATATACCATCTTCTGCCAATGCATGTATGGCTAGTCTAGTGACTATTGCCTATGTTTCCACCTGATTACTTCTAATTGTAGTTTTTCGGTGACCTGGCAGTGCGTCAAGGATAAAATATTTGTTGTGAAAAATTGGCTCAGATTGTGAAACATATGCATCCAGTAACATTGGTTGTTGATGGAAGAACTTATCATTCAAACATCTAGCACAAATTTGACTCTGGAGCTTTGTACTGCAGTGTCCTCCCTATTACACCATCAGTTTGACGGGGGCACAGAATTATTCTGACCCTATATCAAGTATTTGAAAGCATAGATGGAAATTGTCATTTTCTTGTCAGTGTGACACTCATTGACTAGCTTTCTTACATTCCTTATGTGTTAGTCTTTTCCAGTTCCTTTTAAATTCTTTACCTGTATTGACATCTTGAATTATGCTTTTACCTACAATACTCAGGGGAGGATTGGAACTTCTTTGTGATTCTGTGAAGACTCATAACATTAATGTTGACCCTCAAGATGGAGAGAAGCAGGTAAAATTTCTTCCCTAATAATTGTTGTTCATACATGGAATAGCATGTAATTCCTTTCTAGGGGAGTAGTGGTATGATTCCTTTTCATTTTTTTCCTTGACCAGTTAACGATGAAAAACTTGCTCTCTTGGGTTCGCACCAATGTGATCAAGGAGAGGCCTGAAATGTTTATGAAAGGAGACTCAGTGTAAGTTGGACCAACTCTTTACTCACTTCAGCAACACTTGGCCTAAGTTCCTTATGATGTTGTGCTGCTGTTATGACAAAGTTATCCTTGTTAAAAGTCCTTTCCTGCTCATCCAGTTATGCATACCTTACCTTACTCCATATCAGAACATGCTAAAGTGAAATGGTCCTACCATCAAGAATAGTGCCAATCATGTTGAGACTTCCTTATCCCTAGTCTTGTTTGCACACTTACACAAGCCTAAACATAACAGAAATTATCTTGTGCAGGAGGCCTGGTGTTCTAGTCCTTGTAAATGACACTGATTGGGAACTAAGCGGCCAGCTCGAAACAGTGCTGGAAGAGAAGGATAACGTAGTTTTCATCTCAACATTGCATGGCGGGTGATATTGATATTATACTTCGGGGGCTTCTAAAAAGTCGACGACAATAGAACTTTGGTCATTAATTATGTCGTGTACTAGTCAAGAAAGAAGTGTATTGAATCTATGATGCTGATGTCACTCCATTTTGACTACTGATTCATTTCTTTCCTGGCAACCTGGGAGGACAATGATACAGATGCTTTTCCTTGAATTATTACGCAATAAACTTTTAGCTGAGAAAAAATGCATAAAAGGTCCTACTCAAGATAAACCAATAAGAAAGGTATAACAAAAATGCTTAAAACTTGCACCACCGTTACTCAGAACACTAAGATGCACAGATCCTCATATACATGGGAGATTAAATTATATTCAAGCCAATATACCGTTGACACCCAATTTTATCCTGGAAATTCTAATTAATGTCTAATTATTTTTTAATTTAAGGTCAATTTTAAATTTAAATTGAATAAAATTTATTTTAAAAGAAAATAGGCTAAAATCGCAATCTTAGCCTCAATCCCAGCTCACCTGTGCAAACACATATACACACACATGAACTCCCCATTTTCAAAAACCCAATTAAAAAGCCCTTTTCCCGTTTCTAATTCCCTAACCCGTTAAACCCAATTCCTGACCCGGTTAACCCAAAAATTCCTACCCGATTCCTAAAAGATTCAAAGCGAATCAGTCCAAATTCCAGCTAATCCATTTTTTCTGCCCGTTGGAGGTCATTTGAGGTATTTCTCAGTCTTGAAGAACCCTAAGTGGTTCATTTTTTTTTTTAAAACCTTCTGGAAAAAAAAAGTTCTTATGAGGGTCTTGAGTAGCGGCGAAGTGGTAGCGGCAGGGGGATATAGAGAGGAATCGCAAAAAGGGAAAATGAAAAGAATGGAGAAAACATTTACGAGTTCCTATTGTTCTCTGTTTTAAACCCTTTTTAGAAGTTTTAAGCTCAGATTTGCATAAAGCCTATTTAAGTTAAATTTTGGTTCGAGTCGTCGACGTCGCTCGAGTCGCTTTGTTCGAGTCGCACTTTTTCGGATCGACGCCCTCGTTCGCTGCGCCTCAAGAGGTAATAAATCTCACCTTAGCCTCTTTTTTTAGTATACTTATCTGCAATGTGATTTACTTGGGGTAAATTATCTCTGTTAGTGAAAGCTACTTGAATAGCTAGCAGCTGAGTTTTCTGCATAAATTTGTTTTTCTGGATAAATTTATAATGCTTCTCTGTTAACATGGCGATACTGAGATAAAGTTTCAACCTTTATCACTCTTTAGTTAAGGATTGTCCCCTGTTATGGTAAAAGGTTCAATCTTTGTTCTTTTTGAATATTGTTCGAGTTAAAATCATTTCTATCTGAAATGTGCTTTTCTTAGTCATAGATTTTGGTAAGCATGAATCTGATGGTCAGTTTGTTGGTATGACTGCGTGTTAATTAGATTTCATTTAAAGAAGGATGAAACTATTGATTGTGTTTGAAAGTCTAAATCTTTACGCTCAGTATGTTGATAGGAGCATTATGTAGTCGTTGTTGTAAGTAAGAAAGTATGCCATAAACATGACTACTTAAGAATTATATTTAAGCATCTCTTTGAGAATTTAAGAATCAAGGTTTCAATCTTCAAGCCTATTCTCTTGCGCCTGAAATCAAAGTCCTTTAGTTTGTTGGTTTCAGCTGGTTTGACATGATATTATGTATGCTTAAATCTGACGTCATTGGAATAAAATAAGAGCTGCGTTTATAAAATTTGGAGACTGAATTGTTTGACTAATATAGTGCATAAAGCTTCTCATTTCATTATGCCCTGTTTAAATTCTAGTTGGTGATTCAATAAGATATATTTTTAGCCTAAGTCTATACCTGTCAAGCTTAATCTGTTTGATTTTAAATAATTCTGAATTTTACTTGTGCTTGGAGTGTCTTCGATATCATAAAGGTTGTAGTTTAGTCTCAGCTTGAAGCTCTATTTGAATTGTGTCTTCTGTCATGAGTTCTGGAAGCTTTTAGGTTGTGTATTGTGTGTGAGGGAACCCTGGTTGTTTAGTAGTGGTTCTATAGGGTCTTTTGTTGATTGGAAGGGGCTGTTTCTGTGATGGTGCAGGGGTGTGTATGGAGTATCTGGTTCTCTGTTTGGTTAATGTGAGAGTGTACAGGTTGGCCTAGGGAGGTGCTTTGAGTTGCTTGGAGATCTGGAGTCTTGGTAGTTAGTTTTGTCCGGATTGTTTTTGATTGGAGAGTGTTAAAGGAGGCAGTTGTTCAGGTCTTATTTCTGCAGGTCCTGTTTTCTAGGAGAGGGTCTGTTATAGTCATTGTAGGGATAATTATGTGAGAGTTTGAGAGTGCTTTCATAGTTATAAGTTCAATTGAAGTGGGGTCTGTTCAGGAGAGATGCAGAGTGTAAGCAGGTCACGGAAGTGTTCAAGAAATGTGAGGGTATGGGTAGTTGAAACGACCTCGGTCAGTCGTTTCGGAAGTTAGGGCTCCGATTGGCCTGCCTATAATTTAAAAATATTCATAATATCCATTAGGACCTGTCTGTAAAATTTGAGCTAAATCAAACCTCGTTTGGTAGGCATTGGAAGAAGGTTTCAGTTTTTATTATCGATAAATATTAAAAAGAGATTTTCGAGCGCGGTTTTGGCGAATGAACTCCGAATCGAAATCCGAAAGCGCCGTTGGGTTTGTATGATTATTTATGACTTTTGTAAACTTTCGAAAGTGAATTTCGATGTTGTTCGGCTAGTTTTCGATAAAATACCGAAAGTTAAATAATTTGATATTTTCCATTTAAATTTGCATCTTGAGTTTCGGGAGTCCGATTTGAGATCCGCCTATTTTGTATAACTCGTACGCAAAAATTGGAATTATTTCGAATATCGTAGGGCACTATTTTAATTTTCGATAAGAAAAGAAAAGAAAATAATAATAATAAAAAAAGGTTTGGCCTATTATTTTGTAAAAGCATAAAATCAGCATACGTGGGGAGCTTTTGGTATGCCACTTTAGGCGAAGACACATGTGTCTATGGAATTTATTTATTAGCTCCTTTATTAACTATTTTACATTGGATAAGTATTTACACATAGTAGAAACATATTTCGTGCTTTCTTTAGAACCAGCGAAAGCAAGCATACTCCATTATTACTGCTATTTGTCTCATTCACTTTCAAGGTATGTAGATCTCTTCTGCTTTCAAATTAATTATTAATGACAATCAACTTACAGAGACCTAGAAAGAATTTTATATTAGCAAGTACCAAAGTTCATAATAGATTTGAGAGATTTAGACCAAAATATAGAATTTAGTACTTTATGAAATAGAGTGGGTATATAACATCAAAATATGAAACTAATAATACTAATGAACTCGTGGAACCATGAGGAATTCTAAAATATATAATTTATGGGCTTACGGCTATGCCTGGCCTTGGGGTATTTTTGTAATTTTTTCTTCTATCCTATATAAAGGTTAGATATTCGTTCTTCAGGCACTTATAAGTGCGAATATGTTTCTTTGGCTCAGAAAAGGATTATTCTGAGAGGCATGGAAAAGGAAATGAAGTTATTCAGTAGCTATTCTGATCAAGGACTTGAGGTAAGTGTTTATATCCATTTCTTTGGAGGCACCTGGCCTCGTGGATTTTCTACCACATATTCCTTACGTGTGTAGCTGCCGATAGGTGTACTCATTACACTTTAGCTTTGGATTTACATTGTATATTATATGTTATGTCCTATTGTTGGTATTGCATTGAGGATCTGAGCATTGTACCCTGGATGTAAGTTGGCATCTACTTCCCGGCTGTCGATGAGAGTCCCGCGCCGGTGAAGGGTTATTATTGCATCACATTGCATTCATATGCATTATATGTCATTCATATGCATTACATTGCATATCATATTGGGTGCAGGAGTATTCCGCCCCAGGAGCAGGAGGATTCTGCTCCATTGTATCATATTGAGGGCAGGAGGATTCCGCCTCAGCTTTACATTATATCGGGTGCAGGAGTATTCCGCCCCAGGAGAGTGCATGAGTATTCCGCCTCTTGTTTATATTATATCGGGTGCAGGAGTATTCCGCCCCAGGAGCAGGAGTATTCCGCTCCAGTTGGTTATCAGATTTGGATTCCCCTCGAATGCAGGAGTATTCCGCTTCGAGATGGGATTACGGGCATATGTGACCCTTTGCATCACATTTCATTTCATTTCATCTCAATTCATACCATTGTGTATGTTGACACCCAATTTCGTCCCAAGATATAATTAACGGCTAAATTATTTTAAATGAGAATCAATTATCAAAATAAAGTTAAATTAGAATTAGGTAATTAAATTATTTGGATTAAGTTAATTAATTAAATTTAATTAAAGTAAATTAATCAATTTCAAAAGAAGGTTAAAATTACAAAGCATATCTTAATTTCTATCCTACCCGCGCAACATCTTTATTTTAATTAATTAGCTTAAAAGAGGCTAAATTCGTTCCCATGTGCCAAAATCCAGCCTATACGTGCAAGCCGATATATACAATATACACGCACACAACACTCCTCTGTTCTTCTTACCCGTTTCCAGGAAAATCCCTTACCCACGACCCGAACTCCTCTTTCGACCCGTTGCTTTTTCCCTTGGATTCTCTCCAAAACAGTCCAAAATTGTACGAATTGGTTCCGTTTTCTCTCCCCAGTACAAGAACTCGACCAATCCTGTCCGTTCGTTTCAATTTGGGCTGCAATCTGAGCCGTGGATGATCTTAACGGGAATATCCTTGATGACAAGGATGAATTCGGTACAATCCTTAAAGGATTTGACCAAATTCACCCTTGTTCTACAAGGAGTATACAAAATGAGCAAGGATTTTTGGGGAATTCGAAAAAGGATCAAAAACCCTAGCCTAGAGGTATTTAATCTCTCATTCTTTCATTTTTTTAGGGATTCTGATTTTTCACTCATATAACAAAAACGGCAGCTTCTTATACACAACTTGGTTGTTCAGTTTTTTTGGAGTAAAATATATACATATACGGTTTCACTACTACTGTTTGAGGATTAAGAGTATTATTATCGAGTTTGCATCGCTGAGTCACTTTGGTTCGAGTCGTTGTCTTCTTTCTTGTTCGAGCATCTATTCTCAGAGTCCTAGTACCTAGTTCGCTGCTCGCAAAGAGGTAAATCCTCAGTTTCTAGCATTTTTTCTTTGCTTATGTTGTATACTTGATTTTTATATTGTTAGTTGAAGTATGAAATAAGATAAGATCTCTGATGTTCATGTAGTAAAAGCTGAAATCGTTGTGCGTTTTGTTCCTTGTAGTTAAACCTGATTCACATTTCATGAAGAGTGAATGTTAGTTTCTAGCTTTGTTTGAACCTTAGCCTGTTTGAAGTGTTTTTCCTTTATTAGCTTAATCGATTCAGTTTTCTTTAGTCTCAAAATTTTCATGTTTAAACTTGTCTCTTTTCAGAAAACAAAAGTTCTTTAGCATTATGTTGGAAGACTTGCATCTTAGTGAATAAGTTTTACTAAAGTTTGCTGTTTTCTGAGTAAATAAATGACCTTTATTTAAGTTTTGAGTCCTTGGTGGTTGTCTAAAGGGTGTAGCAGGGAGTCAGGTTGTCTTTGTTTTCTGTTGATTCAAGTTTGGTTCAAAGGTTCAGGTTTTCTTTGTTTGTATGGAGGATCAGCTGTGATGTGAATGAGGGAGTAGGAGATGTCAATGGTGTTGTGTGAGCTGAGGGTTAGTTCAGGCAGGAGTGTTGGTGAGTGCAGAAGAAGGGTATGCAGGGTGTCTGTGTGTGTGTATGAGTGCAGTTTGGTCAGGGTAGAAATCTCGGGGAATGAGATGTTCTGGAGGGTATGAAGTGGATGTGCAGAGGTGTATTCTGTGGTTGTATGGAAGCTGTTTAGTGTGCAGGGTATGTTAGGTAGTTTGTGAAGGTCTGTGAGAGTTTCTTAGCTTGGTGGCTATGTAATTCCAGTGAGGGTGTTGAGTGCGTGATCTATTCAGGTTCTTAGTGTTTGTTCAGGGATCTTAGCTTCCTGTTTCTTGGTGTTTGGTGGTTAGTTGAAGAAGTCCAGGGTCAAGGTGAGGAGTTCCGGGTTTTGTTCTATGGTTTGAGTTTAGTTTGAGGTTGTCCAAGTGTATGTGTGAGCTGAGCGTAGGAGCTGTTTCAGCTTGTTCGCAAGAAGGGCAGGGGTTAGGTGATTCAGGGGAATATGGGGTCTTTAGGGTGTTTGCTATTCTCTTAGTTTGATGAAGCTAAATTGTTTGCCTTTTGATTCTAATATGATCAGTGCATGTGCCTTCTCTTGCTGGTCTTTGAAATCTATGTTTTACCATGGAGTAATCAGTATGAAACTAGTTCTGAATGTCGATGTGTTATTACTTATGGAGAGAAACAGTCAGGGAGTCTGAGGAGTCGATGGTTGTTTTGCCTGTTTGTGTATGTGTGTCTCTGTATATGTGTATGTGCATTTTCTCGTGTGTGTGTGTGTGTCTGCGTGGATGTGTGTGTGTGCAAGTAGAAGTGTATGAATTAGTAGAAGGATGTGAGAAGTTCAAGAGTGAGTTGTCTTCCTTGGCCTGCTTGTGAATGAGTTAAAAAGAATTGCATTCTACTTCCTGTTGAATGTGACTACTGGGTTTCAATTCAGTTTATCATTTGTAAAGCTCAATAATTTTATATTGGTATTGCATCTCACACGATATATGTCCATAAGCTTTATCAAGCCAAAGTCTCCAACTTGCGCTCCATCAATCCATCTGATAACATGTTTGATTTCACATCCCAGTGAATGATATGTGGCTTACAGTCATGGTACAGATAACGTAGACTCTCAGCAGATCCCAAGGCAATTATGTAACTGGTACTCCAATTTAGCATAAAATTAGCATAAGTAGAATATGTGGTCGGATTATTTTATTTCAGTTATGCTTAGCTTATTTTTCTTAAAATAAGGTCTGGAGTATTACTGTTTGTGATAGAAAATTTAACAAAATAGCTAGGGGACCAACTTTATTAGTTTTCTTTGGGCTACATGCCAAATTCATGCTTCTGTTACGTTCTTTTCCTTTCGTTTGTTCTTTTCTTTTCTTTCTTTCTTTCTTTCTGTCTCACTTAATTAAATTTGTGACATTAAATAAAATATATTGGGCGTTTAGTCTTACCTTTAGTTGGGTTTTGTTGGCTCTGTTTATTAAGTAGTTTTGTTTCTTTTAGTGACATTTTATTACACTTACATATGCTAATCCTTTCTCCTACTATCTTTGTTTGCATAAATCTTGGGACGAGTTCGAGTGGCTAAACTCGCAAATGGGAACGGCTTGCATTTGGAAGTTACTTGAATCGCTCCGCATTTTCGGGACTTGATATCTCCGAAAATGTAAAATAAAAGAAAATGAATAAATGAAAAGCCTTGTGAAATACAGGGCTCGACTTAAGTTCGCTATCCCGGGTTCTATTTTCTGAAACTCCTTCTCTCCCGTCCCCTTTAGAAAGCATGTTTTAGGACTTTGTGAACTGAATTAGGACTTTGTATGATTAGAAGCCTGGTAG